>JAVGWX010000001.1:6693180-6940680 GCA_036924085.1 Ariolimax columbianus | reverse complement strand
GGGGAGAGTTGATGAGTGAAGATTGTGGGGTTAGATCGCTCTAGGGACGCGGGAGGGGATAGTTGCCAAGTGAAGGTAGTGGGGTAACATCGCTGTAGGGATGCGTGAGGGGAGAGAATGGCGTGTCCTAAATATATGATAAACGAGAATTACGATTAGGACTAGCAACCTCGTCATGTGAAACAAATGTACTTGTAATGACACGGAAGTTTTACCTCCACTTGGCACGTGTCATCATGTGATGTTGTGAGTCAAAAATATGATTTAAAAAAATGTCATCCACTAATATTGTGTGCCAAAGATGTTATAAAGAAGAAAACGTCATTTGCTGATTTTGTGTGTCAAATTTATTGTGAAGGAAAAAGTTATATTCATATAGAAAATAAAGTTTTATAGTGACACGATATATTGTCCTTTTCTTATCAATGTCAGAAATAACTGCCATCTATATCATAATATTAGAAGGTTACAACATGTCACGTGACATGTTCTTAGAAACAAAATGGGGATGCTACCTAAAGTGACACACAGTTTCAGTTCACTAAAAGGTACACACAAGAAACACTATGGGGCAATAAAAAACATAAATTATGGCGAGGACCTAAACGGTGTCAAATCAGCGGACATTCTCGTTTTTTAAGGACAGGACATTCGGATTCAGGGTCCATCGTCACTTGTTAGGAAGATGCAGAGAAGGCGCTAAATAAATATTGATGATTTGCCCTATGCTATGATGGAACCAACTCATCTCACATAAAAACAAATGAAAACAAGAAAATGAAGGTTTATATACATACAGCAGTAGCATAGACACTGGCGTTTCAGCCATCCACAATCTTAATCAAGTACTGGACAAATATAAACATCCCACTCACAAACTCAGACACACACATAAACACACACACACGCACACAAACACGTACGCTCACTCACACACACATGTCTGTTTGTGTTACTGAATGGGTACACGTCTATCTTATAAGAAGGACTGCAGGGAAACATCGATCCGTTTGACAGAAATACAAGAGTGATTTGTAAATGAGGGTAGCAAAATACGTGTACTGAAGTCTCATTCAACATAAGTATACTGCAGTCTCGTGCAACATACGTATACTGAAGTCTTGCGCAACATATGTATACTGAAGTCTCGTCCAATATACGTATTCTGACGCGTCATTCAACCTACGTGTACGGACGTGACATCCAACAAATGTGTACCGGCTTGTTGTCCAACATGAGACCAATACCAATAAAATAACATACACAACTTTCACAATTGACCAAAAGCTTGCAAATAAAAAGCTAAAAATCGCATTTATTATCGCTGATATTGGTCAATTCGATAATAAACTATTCTTTAATAAGTACATGAAACAAAACTGCAAAAAACGCACAGACGAGGTTCAAATTGCTCAAGCAGCTTGTATGCACACGCAGGGCATCTGACAAACCAACTACCAGGCCTCCTCTACCTTGGAGACAACTGATCTTTTTTAGACTATTACCTGCCCATGCATGCCGCAGCATCTAAGAGTTTTTGTACCAGGTAGTCAGAATGCAAATTCAAGCTATTGATTTAATTTGTGGCGGTGTGAGATCTTCACTAACAGCTGCATGCAAAAGCGATGCTAACATAGAACTATTTGACTTAGTCAAGAAAAGGCAACAATTGAAACGGTAGAACGCTACAGTCTCCCTCACACACAACTTTTACAACATACAGTCGCACATACAACAGAAATACAAAGAAAAGTCTCAAATCGTCGTACTAAAAGAAGTAAATGCTAAGCCCCATCTATCAAAAAGGGAGCGGGGGGAGGAAAGAGAAGGAGATTGATAGAGAGAGAAAGAGACAGAGAAACAGAAGGAGAGAGAGTGAGAGGGAGTGAGAGAGAAAGAGAGGGGGGATAAGAGATTAAGATAGAGAGAAAGCAACTAGAAAAGATGTTCACATCTCCTCTAATCAACATTCACACGGCTAAAATAAACACTAGACTCATGAACTACGCAGTGAACAAATCATCCTCCCTTTACATTTTATCTAAATCCGACCTCAATATATCCACTTCTGCTTAAGAGGAGGCACTACTGCATAGTTTTGTGTCATCAGCACATTTTGCAATCAAGGATCCCATATCAATGTCCAAATCGTTTATATATATCAAGAACAAAATTGATCCCAAAACCGAGTCCTGTGGCACTCCAATTGTCACTTCAAACCACTCAGAGTACTCCTTATTTATGCCCACCCTCTGCTTTCTTCCTATAACCAATGTTCCTTCCATTTGGCAACTTCCCCATCTATTCCATGTGATTTTAACTTTCACAATAATCTTTGATGAAGTACTCTATCAATGTTTGTATAAGAGAAAGGTAGATTGTGGGAATCTGAAACAGAAGATTTAGGTGTGCCCCGACCTAGAATCAACAGGAGAGGGAGACGCTAGATGATAGAGAAAAAGTATAGTAGAGAATATATATGTACTAAGGAGCTAAGAGGAAGGATTCACATAGTGAGTTACAGACACTATTTACGGCAAAACAGTTACAAAAAATAGTAAATGGTCTCACTGACCAGGCTATATAAGAGAAGTGCAGTGAAGTGTGACTGTTTCAGGTACAGGCTACACGGAAGATTAGGCAGTGCTGTCACAGTACCACCCTTTAGTGGATAACAGATTACATAGGCATTCGATGTCATGGAAATAGTGATAATCTAGAAAAGACTTGAGCAAAATGGCACCAAAACATAATCTACAACAACAACAATGGATGACCCATGGAATACACGTTAGACTAGAAGAGCTCTGTTTGCATCTTGTATATCTCAAACATAATCCCAAAGATTGCATTAGCAATTTGAACGGACGAGACAAGAGTATAATTTTATGTTTGCGAACAAGGCATGTTCCACAGAACAGAGTGATTGCAGCCCATACACCATACTGGAAGCCCAGACCATTCTGCAGACACGGCGGCGTGCAACAAGAAACGGTATCATCTGTATTATCCTCCATTAGGAGCATCTAATATCACCACGCGACTAGCGGGCGCATCCGGCTACTTCCACCAGGCTCAACGAATCTATGCTGACCAAGACCGTATTCCGTCTACACGTTGGTGATACCCGGAAATAGACTTCATCCATGCAGGCTGTCTGAGAGGAAACATATCGAAGAGTGAAGTCTAAGCTTGTCCCAAAAAATATCGTGCTGAAACCGAAAGGTACACATATCGCAGCCTCGCTGTAAACTACAACACAGCGTACATTTCAGTGCTAACGTCACAGTAGAAAAAGAAGAAGAATAATAGATGAAAGAAGAAAAGGAAGAAAAAGAAGAAAAAGACGGAGGAACTATTGTAGAACTAATGCAGAAACTGTCAGTCCTTCTATATCCTCGTGTGTACTATGTTTACACCTAACTTACAGTCCTTCTATATCTCGTGTGTACTCGGTTTACACCTGACTTACAGTCATTCTATATCTCGTGTGTACTCGGTTTACACCTAACTTACAGTACTTTATATTGTTGTTTTTGTCATTCATCCATCGTACGTTGTGCATTCGCTAAACTTATTGTTGATCTTGAAAAGGTTTGTGTGAGATGTAACGTCGATACAGATCTCTTACTTGGACAATGCAAAACTCCAATTAAACATTAATCTTGTTCATCCATCACTGAAATCGAGTTTTGCAAGATGATCGCAGTGATCCTTGTAGTACTTAGTAGCACACAGATTAACCCAATCATCGCACAACAGCCTGTTGGATCCACCCCACCTTCATCATCACACTGGGGTAGTGAGGACATCTCTTCGCAATCCACCACCTAACGTACTTTTCAAAGGGGCTCATAAGAGCAAACATACTTATTCTATTCATTCAACAGCAACATCAACCACAGTACGTCACTCACTGGCTATAATAGAATTATTGTCAAAGGGAGATAACCACTTAAAATGTAACTGGTACAAATCTTTGCGGTTATGTCACCATTAAATTTAGTCTTACAGTTGATTGCTGACTATCTCCGTCTAGGAAAATGACAAGAGATTTATAAGGAGTAGATACAAAAACAAATGAGAAACGTCAAATTCTAGATACCACCAAAATAATGCAAATTATCAGCTTAACATTAATAAACGAGTGGGCAATCTTCCGACTCCAGACATGCTACAGAAGCTTGAGTTGGCACTTGACAGATAAGAACAAAACTATAGCCCTCTACTGAATAACTGATGGATTGATGGATTGCGGCTCCAGGCAAAACATGGAAATAACCAGTACAGCCAGCCTCTTTACGGGAAGCCTGAATCCGGCTATTTGCAGTTGAGTGACAGTGGTTCTACATGGCGAGGGTGATATGCGTGCACATAATCCTGTACATTTATGACATGCTTGGAGGGTTACATGTGCCATATTCTTGTCAAACAGGTACAACTGATACACGAGATTCATGGCCTCAGCAAAAAGTTGCCAACGTCTGAGGATCCGATAAAACACATGAGATCACCATATGCTTGTGAAAATAATGCTTTCGAGATAACCACCGTCGTCTTTGGGTATATCTGAGTTTACACGTTCTATGATTACAATCATAAGACAATGGGATGAGGAACAACATTCATAGACAAGTTCTATGATTACAATCATAAGACAATGGGATGAGGGACAACTTTCATAGACAAGTTCTATAGAGACACGAATTATTATATTCTTTCACCACTCCTACATCAGAAGAAGACTAGCCATTGCAATGCAGAGACTGAACAGCCAGAAGAAATTATGGCAGAGCCCTAACAAAATGATAAAAGTAAAAGTCTTGAGAGCCTGTGTTTTTCATGTGGTAGCTTATCGCTGTGAATCATGGACGATTACCAAAACTTCTAGACAAAGAATCGAATCCTTCGAGTCAAGATATTACACAAAGATCCTCAGAATATCCTGGATAGAGAAAAAATCAAATGTAGACATTTGGCAAGAGTTGAGCATAGAGGAAAACTACTTTATCAATTCCATTATGACCAGAAAATGCAATTACTTTGGTCACATCAAGAGACTCAACGGTCTTGAGAGAACGGTGATGGAAGGTATGGTGCCAGGCAAAATAGCAAGGTGTAGACTAAGAAGACGATGGCACAAAGATATCCAGGAATACCTGAGTATGACTGTGGCAGAGGCTGGAGTTTTGACAAGAGAGCGAATTTCTTTCAGACAAACTGTAATGGGATCGACGTTCTACAAAGGACATGCTACATGATGATGATGACATGTAATCAATTTGACAAATACTATAGAGACACAAATGATTAATATTCTATTATCACTGCTCTATGTATTCAAGTTGATAAGTTCTATAGAGACACGCATGATTATATTCTTTAATCACTCCTACATGTAATCAAGTTCACAACTTAACGTCTTTATACTGGTTTAGAAGACTCCACAGAGTCTGTTCATAAACTGTTTTTTGGAGGATGGCTTTTACCGATGTGTTAGTCCATTCTAATAAACTCAAACACTTGAGCAATATAGACCCGTAGCCATTTAGGCGCCATCTATAACTGCTCTTTGGGCAGTTCTACAGAGACATGCATAGTCCAATTCTTTGGCTATTCCTACATGTAATAAAGTGAAGGCTTGAACGTTTACAAATAAATTGAATGTTATGTAACTGATAATTTAAACTTGTCAACTCTGATCAGCATTGCTAACATTTCTGGCAAGTTGAACCATACATAAATTATGAACCATACATAAGTTGAACCATACATAAAGTATGAACCATATATACGTTGAACCATACATAAAGTATGAATCATGCATAAGTTGAACCATACATAAAGTATGAACTATACATAAGTTGAACCATACATAAAGTATGAACCATACATAAGTTGAACCATACATAAAGTTTGAACCATACATAAGTTGAACCATACATAAAGTATGAATCATGCATAAGTTGAACCATACATAAAGTATGAACCATACATAAGATTAACCATACATAAAGTATGAACCATACATAAGTTGAACCATACATAAAGTATGAACCATACATAAGTTGAACCATACATAAAGTATGAACCATACATAAAGTATGAACCATACATAAGTTGAACCATACATAAAGTATGAACCATACATAAGTTGAACCATACATAAAGTTTGAACCATACATAAGTTGAACCATACATAAAGTATTGCTAATTTAAGGCATTCATCCATTTTGTGCCAACACCCCCGATCTCACACACAGTGGCCCGATATACTGTTAGACCTTGCATGTGTAGTCTGTAAGTGTAGCTAAATGATTTGTCTGTCTGCAAGATGAGCTAACTGATTTGTCTGTCTGTAAGTGGAGCTAAATGATTTTTCTGTCTATAGGATGAGCTAAATGATTTGTCTGTCTTTAGGTTGAGCTAAATGATTTGTCTGTCTGTAGGTTGAGCTAAATGATTTGTCTGTCTGTAGGTTGAGCTAAATGATTTGTCTGTCTGTAGGTTGAGGTAAATGATTTGTCTGTCTGTAGGATGAGCTAAATGATTTGTCTGTCTGTAGGTGGAGCTAAATGATTTGTCTGTCTATAGGATGAGCTAAATGATTTTTCAACCTATATTTTAGAGTGCACAGTTTCTATCCTCTTAGCAAAACGGTCCTATTCAGGGCTACCCCAATCAGCCAGAAGATGGATCTCAGAACTGAATTATAACCATTTATTATTTGCTCCAGCATCTATTGATAAAACTGAACCAATCCATCTGAAGTATGTACTTTATATGTTCTATACATCGTGTGCTTTTACATTTTCAAACATTTTTTCCTACGAAATGCTCAGTTACTTCTTACAGCTCCTAAAACACATGAACTATATTACAAAAGGGCATTATGTGGAACCTAATGTAGAAAATATTATTCTTATTGGAAAGACGCATTTGCCTAAAGAAAAATATTTAAAAAAAATATGCAGTAAATTATTTTCTCAAGATACAAAATAATTCTTTTACTTACACATATCAAAAGAACTAGCCACTTTAAGAAAAAGGCACTACCTGGCACAATGTAAATTATTAAGTCATTGTGACATTGAAAGCATAAGTTCACGTACAAAAAATTACACATATCAGTGAAAGGTTTATTCAGATATTATACGGAAATTGACGGCAACCATTGTGAAACGGACAATAGTTGACACATGAAAGTTTCGTCATTTAGTCGTTGGTCTTTCAAGGAGGTTTTCCCGCGAGTAAGGCACGCTGCTTACGATGTGGGACAAAGAAGGGACCAAGTTTGTCAGTTCCACGGTTTTCCCGCTCAATTGGAGTTCTGTTTTTCAGAGAATTGCGGGAAATTTAGATCGGTTGCCGGATACGGTATTTTGGACAAATTTCATTATTGACAGTTATTTTTTTTTACACGGCACAGACATTTTGTGTATTCACGATGTTGCAAATGCGCCTGCAACTTAATGTGTTTATTTTCAGCGAATTGCATCTGTCTGATACACGCTAGCTTTCAATAGCAACTTACGTCAAACGTCTGCTTGACCAGTGGGATCAAATACAACTTCATTTTCAAGTGGCCAAAGACGTGGAGCGGAATTACACTGCAGAGCTTTTCTACAATATGTACACTGCCGTTGAAAATCAATTGTATCTTGTTTCTTGTAGCCCATCCTGCAAGAACTCAACAGAGCTAACAAACTCTTTGAGTTAGGTAGAGCAAGGCATGTGGGAATTAACACACGCTTATAGTTATGTGTCCTGGCATGGTTATAAACTCTACGAGTTAAAAGCAAGTCCTGTCAGAGTTAACGAACGCTTCTAGTTAGAGTAAGTCCTGTCTGAGTTAACAAACTCTACAAGTTAGAGCAAGTCCTGTCAGAGTTAACAAACCCTATGAGTTAGATAGAGTAATTCCTGTCAGAGTTAACGAACGCTTCTAGTTAGAGTAAGTCCTGTCTGAGTTAACAAACTCTACAAGTTAAAGCAAGTCCTGTCAGAGTTAACAAACCCCATGAGTTAGATAGAGTAATTCCTGTCAGAGTTAACGAACGCTTCTAGTTAGATTAAGTCCTGTCTGAGTTAACAAACTCTACAAGTTAGAGCACGTCCTGTCAGAGTTAACAAACCCTATGAGTTAGATAGAGTAATTCCTGTCAGAGTTAACAAACTCTATGAGTTAGATAGAGTAATTCCTGTCAGAGTTAACAAACTCTATGAGTTAGATAGAGTAAGTCCTGTCAGAGTTAACAAACTCTATGAGTTAGATAGAGTAAGTCCTGTCAGAGTTAACAAACTCTATGAGTTAGATAGAGTAAGTCCTGTCAGAGTTAACATACTCTATGAGTTAGATAGAGTAAGTCCTGTCAGAGTTAACAAACTCTATGAGTTAGATAGAGTAAGTCCTGTCAGAGTTAACAAACTCTATGAGTTAGATAGAGTAATTCCTGTCAGAGTTAACAAACTCTATGAGTTAGATAGAGTAATTCCTGTCAGAGTTAACAAACTCTATGAGTTAGATAGAGGAAGTCCTGTCAAACTGTTGATTGAATTGATGACGTTATATCAACAGCATATAGATGGGCTCCTACTGTAAAGTATGACATTGACGACCCCTCAAATGATCTCCGCCTTGCATCTATTTA
The DNA here is from genome assembly GCA_036924085.1 of Ariolimax columbianus. Lineage (NCBI taxonomy): Eukaryota > Metazoa > Mollusca > Gastropoda > Stylommatophora > Arionidae > Ariolimax > Ariolimax columbianus. Next base: position 6,932,029 of record JAVGWX010000001.1, on the reverse strand, counting down.
TTTTTGAGAAACAAAATCAAATTATTCTCGCAGGATCTAACACTTGTCACACCCAACAGGCAGAAGATATAACGATTCGTTGACAAAATTATGTGAAGGAAGTTTTAAAAGATATGAGAGAGAGTTTGCCAACAAACGTGGAATGACATAAATCATTATATAATCTTATCACATTAGTAGTTTAGGGCAAAGAGAAGCCACATCTAGCAACTTTGTCGTTTCTACCTTTTTCCACGGAAATCTTGGACAACTGGAACAAAAGAGGAATCGGCTCAGTTTAATTTCTTGGTCAACTGGAACAGTGGAGCAATGGAATCGGCATAATTTCTTTACCAAATACTGATGAGGCTGATGTTGAATCGTTTTGGGTGGACATTGCTAACCATACACATGCATCAGACGAACGCAACTTCCGTGATCTAGGGAATTTTGCTCTGTCTCTTTTGGCCTTACAATTCAGCAGTGCATCTGCTGATAGAGCATTTTCACAAATGAATCTCATTAAAACAAAACCAGCCAACCAGCATAATGTGAAGCCAACCAGCATAATGTCCAGCCAACCAGCATAATGTCCAGCCAACCAGCATAATGCCAAGCCAAAAAGCATAATGTCCAGCCAACCAGCATAATGTCCAGCCAACCAGCATAATGTCCTGCAAACCAGCATAATGCCAAGCCAACCAGCATAATACCAATCCAACCAGCATAATGTCCAGCCAACCAGCATAATGTCCAGCCAACCAGCATAATGTCCTGCAAACCAGCATAATGCCAAGCCAACCAGCATAATACCAATCCAACCAGCATAATGTCCAGCCAACCAGCATAATGCCGAGCCAAACAACATAATGTCCAGCCAACCAGCATAATGTCCTGCAAACCAGCATAATTCCAAGCCAACCAGCATAATGCCAAGTCAACCAGCATAATGTTCAGCCAACCAGCATAATGTCCAGCCAACCAACATAATTCCAAGCAACCAGCATAATGTCCAGCAAACCAGCATAATGTCGAGCCAACCAACATAATTCCAAGCCAACCAGCATAATTTTCAGCCAACCAGCATAATGTCCAGCCAACCAACATAATTCCAAGCCAACCAGCATAATGTCGAGTAAACCAGCATAATGTCCAGCAAACCAGCATACTGTCCAGCCAACCAGCATAATGCCAAGTCAACCAGCATAATGTCCAGCAAACCAGCATAATGTTTAGCCAACCAGCATAATGCCAAGTCAACCAGCATAATGTCCAGCAAACCAGCATAATGTCCAGCCAACCAACATAATGTCCAGCCAACCAGCATAATGTCCAGCAAACCAGCATAATGTCCAGCCAACCAACATAATTCCAAGCCAACCAGCATAATGTCCAGCCAACCAACATAATTCCAAGCCAACCAGCATAATGTCCAGCCAACCAGTATAATGTCCAGCAAACCAACATAATGTCCAGCAAACCAACATAATGTCCAGCAAACCAGCATAATGTCCAGCAAACCAACATAATGTCCAGCCAACCAGCATAATGTCCAGCCAACCAGCATAATGTCCAGCCAACTAGCATAATGTCCAGCTAACCAGCATAATGTCCAGCCAACCAGCATAATGTCCAGCCAACCAGCATAATGTCTAGCCAACCAGCATAATGTCCAGCCAACCAGCATAATGTCCAGCCAACCAGTATAATGTCCAGCCAACCAGCATAATGTCCAGCCAACCAGCATAATGCCAAGCCAACCAGCATAATGTCCAGCCAACCAGTATAATTCCAAGCCAACCAGCATAATATAATCCCTGTTTACATCCGATATGCGTGAACAAAGTGAACCAGAAACTGTGCCTGAAGGTCGGGATTTCTAGTTTGTTTACGTGGCAGAGACTTACTGCTATGGAGATTCAACTCGTTCATTCAATGTTGATATGCCATTAAAAAAAAATTACATATATTTGACTATTTTATAACATCGTTACTGACATTCATTGTGTATATCTATTTTCATTCTACATTGCACTGCTAAAATGTAACATTTTGCCAGTTTATGTGCGTGGACAGAAAAAGTTTGTTTCTAAAAATATAAATCTTAGTATAATTATGTTCTTCATCTTTAACAACAATTACGTTTCACTCAATTCAAGTCAATTATTATTGGGTTACTAATGGGCGGTTTTCCAGATGTTATTGGACGATATTTTTAAGAATTATCTGGAAACCCTGGAAGGGACATAACACTTCATAATAGGACACCAGAAACAGTTAGGATGACGTATGGAAGTCATCAGGTTCACATTTGAAGGCGTTCAGATTCACCCCACGCTGATGGTAGACTCGTGTGAAGGCGTTCAGATTCACCCCACGCTGATGGTAGACTCGTGTGATGGCGTTCAGATTCACCCCACGCTGTTGGTAGACTCGTGTGAAGGAGTTCAGATTCACCCCACGCTGATGGTAGACTCGTGTGAAGGAGTTCAGATTGGCGCCACGCTGATGGTAGACTCGTGTGAAGGAGTTCAGATTGGCGCCACGCTGATGGTAGACTCGTGTGAAGGAGTTCAGATTGGCGCCACGCTGATGGTAGACTCGTGTGAAGGAGTTCAGATTGGCGCCACGCTGATGGTAGACTCGTGTGAAGATAGACAGAATGAGAAGGTGACTATTTAACGAATAATGGGTTTGAAATAGTTGAACCCCCTTGAGAAATGTGGATTTGTCTTTTTGATGCAGAGTGATAAATGGTTTGGTCAGATTATTGGGTGGCTAAGTGTTAATGAGGGCCTCAGTGAGTGAGTGTTTGTGTGTGTGATAGAACTAGTGAGTGAGTTAAGGAGTGAGTGAATGGTGAATGTGAGTGGCAAGGCGAATGTCAATAAGCAAGGGAGTGAGTGTGAGTCAGAGTGTTAGTGAAGTAGTGCGTGGGTAAGTGGCGTGTTTCGTTTTTGAGCGCATGGGTAAGCGCATGAATGAGTGGGCGAATAAGTGAGTGAATGGCGGAATGAGCCCATGAGTGAGTGACACCGCAGAGAAAGGGATTCACACTATAGAGGAGATGACTCACACCACAGAGAAAGGGACTCAGGCCATAGAAGAGAGGAATCACACCACAGAGAAAGGGACTCGCGCCATGTAAGAGAGGAATCACACCACAGAGAAAGGGACTCACGCCATAGAAGAGAGGAATCACACCACAGAGAAAGGGACTCACGCCATGTAAGAAAGGAATCACACCACAGAAGAGAGGAAGTCGGAGAATGGTTTCTCTTCCATAGAACATGATACATACGATAATATAATCTTTGAAAGACATGTAATTGTTGGCAGAAACCTAGCAGACCTGTAATGCAGCGCACATCGAAGAGGCTCAATTTTCTGTACACACTGCTTTGATCTGTCACGTTTAGAGATTTCACTATTCAACTTTGCCAACAAAGAATTTCTCCTGAATGTGTCACTAGATAAAGAATATTAAAGTGCAACAAAGTATTGTTAGATTATTGTATTGAATTGACTGATGACTTTAACGTTCTGTAAAATTTAGATTGTACTGCTGACTGTGACCTATTTTCAGCTGCTACTTGTCCTTTATGGAGTCCCACCTAGTGAGGGGTATTATTTTTATAATTGTTGTTTCTTTATTAACAATTGAAATATTCTATAAAATGTATGCATGTGCTATACCCTACATCAGGATATCATTTATTGTAATGTAGCATTTCAAATTTTAATTTTAAACGTAATTAAATTAAAAAAACAGAAAACTTACATTCGAAAAAATGGCTAAACTCTGCATACAATTTCTCCTGTCATTGATCATTCACACTACAATTTTTTCTTATAAAGCCATTCAAGACTATCTCTTCATTAAAGAATACAACCGAAACTACATCTTTAACGAACGTGTTTTATGAAAATTTAAATATTTATTCAATTTCGTTAAACAAAATTATACTACAAATTATAATAACTCTTACATATTGTAAGATAGCTTGATTTCCATAATTTACAACTAAGTCATGGATTTCTAGAATATAAGTGCAAAGTTGCAGGACAATTGTCTTAAAAACCAAATAGTTATCACACAAACCGTCTGTATTTTGCGGTTTTTGGAGAAAAGTTTAAGACACTTTTTTAAACAATTTCTGATGATTAAATACCTTGATTCGTATCAATGACCTCCAACCTGATATAAACCCTTCAGTAACTGACTGCCAATCATCCAGTACAAAAATCCCCTTCTCCTTGTCGCCTTCCTGGCAACACAGGATGCCTTAACAGCTTTTCTCCGAGTTCCTTTTTTGTGACAAAATGTTCTCGTGTTCACAGAACTCTATCAGACACCTGCAAGTATGTAACTCCATTTCCTCCATTACCAACAGAGATTGTCTCCCATCATACAAACAGAAACTGCAATAGCAACAACAGCTTTCACAATAGGTAGACCATGGTTATTATTCTTGGGACAGCACATATAGCACTGTTCAGTCAATCATTGACATTTTGTGTATTTTCTTCAAGACACTTTTGTAGTAGTTCATTCCTGTCGCGGTCCTAAAATATTGGTGTTATATTAGCCACAACAACAGTAGGTAGATTACTGGTGTGTTTGTATGAACAGTTTCATCTGCTACAGCTTTCTTATTTGGACACCATTCGTTGTGACTGTATTCTAATTTGGTAGTGACACGTTCATAACACCAAAGAACAATTGCAGGCCACAAGCCCTTTTCCAACCCACGTCAATGCTAATGCAGATATGAATGCGGAGGGGCCTCTAGAGGAGATTCAATGAAGAGTAGCAATGGCTATGGTCGCCCTGACAAGACTGCAAATAATCTGGACAAACAAGAACATTAGCCTAAAATCGAAGCTGACTTTAACGTATACAATAGTCAACTCGGTATACCTCTACGCGTGTGAGACTTGGACTCTAGCGGCTGTCTTAAGATGTAAAATGTGGGTAAGGGAAATTAATACTTGGAAAAATTTCTTGGCATTTCCCATTTAGATCGTGGTCTTGAAATTGTTAGGAAGGAATTAGGTCAATATAAAAACCTATTGACTATAGTAAAAGCACGAAAATTGATATGGCATATACATTTGTCACGATCGGTGGGGCTGACCAAGATCATCTTGCAAGGCACTGTGCCTAGGAAGCATCGGAGAGGGAGACCAAAAAAGAGATGGAAGACAATACAAACTGCAATAAAGGTGTCTAAACAACGATATGATGATGATTATATATATATATATATATATATATATATATATATATATATATATTTGTATCTAACGATGGCGTTGTGTTGATTCTAGATTTATCCACCATCGCTAATATCTCCCCAATAATATTTTTAGACTCAAAGAATAGGTCCCTTGTCTTAATCTCTTTTGCTTGATCTGTTACATCTATATAATTGCTCACACAATTTTTAACTACATTTGGAACGCACCGAAGGCTGACATAATTGTTCAAAACCCGCGCGCTTTTGGTTGAATCTGAACAGATCTAGTAGAACACGAGGAACATTATTTCAAAAAATATTCACTGCCATGAAAGGGGTAATCATTTCAAAAGACTGGTTTCATTAGGGACGCTTGTTGTTGTACACCGTAAATAAAGAAAAGAAGATGGGTAGTCGGTTTGTTTCAGGCAAAATTCTGTGAAAGGATCACTCTCATCTGTGATTTGTGTATTGCCCCGTTATTTGTTTTATTTCTCTGTGGGGATGATGTATGGAGTGATTATAAACCTTTGCACAACATGAGTACTGATGAGTTCTGTAATTTAGTTGGCCTATACCTGTGACGTTTCATGGGTATTTTCCTCCCCAATGAGTCCGACGGCCTTCTATAAAGTGGGCCATGGTCTGAGTCTGGCTCAGGCGGAAGTGGCTACTTTAGCGCAACGAGGTTAGGCAACAAGCAGGTCTGGTAATAAGCTGTATAAGCTGGTCTCGACAGTTGGCTCCGTAGTATTATATTCTTAATTTCCAGCGCCACGCCATTTCACATTACACATCTACAAATGATTTCTGGCTGTTCAGGCAAGGTCACCTGGTACTCATCTGTTTCTGTAACCAGGTCAACGAAACTTTTCATTAAGCTCAAACTAGACGATGATGGACGTAGAAGAGATTGCGTCCGAGTGTCTCTGTGTCGGTGATGTGTTCAGGTTACACCAATACGAAATGATAGAAGAATAGATAGGTAGGTAAGTCTCTGGGAGCTACTTAGTGTAACTTGCTGAGTGTTCATGTTCAAATGATTGCCAGCATCATCGAACTCTAGACAGATCCATAGGTGTTCAGACAAATTAAATAGATGAAGAAGCGAATGTTTGCTATTGATTCATGTCGCTGGCTAGTTATGTGCTCACAGTTAGGTCCTTTAATCCGTTGCCCCGCCTAACACCATTTGCCTACAGGCACGACATTTCAGTTGAAAATCCGACTTCTTGTGATAACTACACCTCCATTTAACTTAATAGGGACTCAATCAAGATGTAGCCACCTGGTGAGAAATGAAGTTGGACATCCATATGCGCTGTAGCTACCTGGTGTGAACTGAATGTAATCTATCAATCCTAATCTCACAAAGTTCTAGCACTATCATAATCTATCAGTTTCAATCTCCCAAAGTTGTAACAACTATCCTAATCTATCAGTTTCAATCTCCCAAAGTTGTAGTAACTATCATAATTTATCAGTTTCAATCTCACAAAGTTGTAGCAACTATCCTAATCTATCAATCCTAATCCCCAAAGTTGTTCTATCAACCAACGGTGACGCGGGATATGAAAATTGCCCCCGAATTCGCTCCCTCTCTGACATTAAACAAATATTGTGTATTTCAGCCAAACTTTTTCTTCTGAATTATAAAAGAAGTCGGTACGTAACTAACGATAGGAACAATAATATTATCTGACTTCCATGAACGTATCGATAAAACAATATCAATAACAATATACACTCGCGTTTCAATAATTCAGTTTCTGTGCGACAACAATGGCTCAAAGTTCATTTGAACCGGACTAGTCGGTACAGTCGGTCTCTGGACGGCAGTCGGATTTGTGCTGATGCTGGAACTTCCTGGAATCAGTTGAAAGTGGAAAAACCGTGTAAGTTACAATATTCAATTGTTTCAAAGTTCGTATTCGTCGATGTCAATGTCAAGGCAGCAGGAATGACGTGGACAAAACTGAAGGGGGTTAATATGTGTTTTGATTGATTGTTTGGGACAGGTCATATTTATTTTGTGTACCCGACTGGTTAAGGGGCTGCCGCTTTACAGCCCTCATGAGGGCCGGCCCGCTTTAGCTCAACACAGTAGGTTTAGCTCCCGGCTGCTTATTTTGTTTCGTAGCTAACCTTCAAATTAGGAAATATTTCAGTAATCAGCAACCATGCTGACACGTCTAGCAGTAGTGTAATCACATTGTCAATGATTCAATTACGTTTTGGAGGCCTGTCATTGTCTCTTCGATAGTAAGAGTACATGGTTCCTTTTTTTATAACGTCAATGTGAGGTCGTCTGTTAAATCCTTCATCATGTCCTGCGCAACCGATGACACCTAAATTGGAGCCTTGATTGATGTCTGTCGAGATCCTTTGCAAACGAAGAATGATCGGGAAAAGAACCGACGTCTGTCATGACAATATTGGGAACAACATGGACTCGTCGATTCCTGCAGCATTAAGGTTGGAAGTCAAGCTTGAAACACTCTATTCTATGTTGTGTAAGAGAACTATCCTTCTGACTTATATTGACACAGATTTGTTGATTATCATGTCCTGGGATTTATCAGTGGGTGAGACTGACAACTGCCAGTACTTGGTAACTATGGAAATACACGTGTGTTACCTGAAGAAGTTTATTGCTTGACCTACTTTTAGGGGGATCTCGTACAATGGCACGCAGTGTAGTCACAAGTAAATTTTGGTTCAATATTAACATAAGTATCTGAACTGATTAATAGTTCATTAATACGAATATCTGAACTGAATAATGGTTCAGTAATATGCATATTAGAACTGATTAATTGGCTCATTCCCACGAATACCTTAACTGATTAATTGGCTCATTCACACGAATACCCGAACTGATTAATTGGCTCATTCACACGAATACCTGAACTGATTAATTGGCTCATGCACACGAATACCTAGACTGATTAATTGGCTCATTCACACGAATACCTGAACTGATTAATTGGCTCATTCACACGAATACCTGAACTGATTAAAAGTCACGAAGAACACACCGTGCATTACCGGGATGAAAGACTAATACCACTGTAACCTCAAACGCGTCTAAGAGGCGACCAAGGAGAGTTGGGCATGAGACTTGTTACCATATACTGTAGAAACTTCACGTCAATAAATATGCGCAGACCAGCATGTGACGACTTAGGCTGTATTTGTTAAAACCTATGCTCTACGTGGACTGGCAATGTTTCGATTAATTAATTGATCAACTACGATCACGGAAACTGATACATTTTTCCTGAATCTGATTATCTAACTAGCATAGTGTTGAAATTGATTATTGAAGACTAAACTATATAGGACTACCAATCGATTATCACAGAGTGACTAGACTGACAGGCTTATATCTGTAATGGATCATCAATGAATTAATGGTCTTGAACCAGTACACATGTTGCAGAATGTCATTTATTCAAGAATTCAAATCCTGCAGGTAATCATGCATGTTTTAGGGACAGCTGTTAACTTCAATTGTTAATTTTACATAATAACTTTTGCTTTGTTGTGTTTTGTTAGTTGTTTTCGTTTGTTCGTTGTCCCTGAAGAAGGCCTTTTGAATGTATGAAAGGTGTCATTTTTGTTCTCCTGGTCCCGTCGGTAAGCCCAGACCTTTTCATATTTTTATCGATCTCAGTGCTGCTGTAGCTTCCATTTGTTGAAATGTGAGATCCAGTTATTTTTCAAGCTTCTTGTTGTGAATCATCTGTTAACAGAGGCAAGCACACCTTGGGATCCCTTGTTGAGCATGTGGAAATGACAAAACTCGTCCTTCTATCAGTCACTGACTCTCTTCGATAGCGAGTGTAGGTTAGCGCCGCCGGTTATATCACGAGATATGGATGCACCGTGTGTCAGTGTTATAGCATATACATTCAGATGCTAATCAATGCGGTCTGCAGTAGCAATTAACGGGAGGGTATCCTATGGCTTAGTAAGAAGGTTTTTTTTGGCTAAAATGATAAAAGATATATTTTGAAATGCGGTTGATAGAAAAAGAGGAACATAAAAAGACAATATTATTAAAAATTGAAAACATGAAGGGAAGGGCAATAAGTGCACTGTGATGTGGTTTCTGTTTTGGAAAGGCGATAATCTTTTCTGCTTTCGTTTTATAAGGTACGATGAACCGATAATATAAATAGAGCGGAAGTGGGAAAACAGATCTCAGGAAGTAATTTAACAAGGTAGTCGGAACGAGGGAAAAGACACATTCATAAGACACACAAGTGGAAATATGAGACGCTCAGTGGTCTAGAGGTAAGGTCTCTGTCTTGGGTGCCTCAGTGGTCTAGAGGTAAGGTCTCTGTCTTGGGTGCCTCAGTGGTCTAGAAGTAAGGTCTCCGTTTCGGGTGGAAGGGGGGGGGGACCTCAGTGGTCTAGAGGTAAGGTCTCCGTCTCGGGTGGGGGGGGGGGGCTCTCAGTGGTCTAGATGGAAGGTCTCCGTCTTGGGGGCCTCAGTCGTCTAGAGGTAAGGTCTCCGTTTCGGATAGGGGGGTCGCCTCAGTGGTCTAGACGTAAGGTCTCCGTCTTGGGGGCCTCAGTTGTCTAGAGGTAAGGTATCCGTCTCGGGTGCCGGAGGTCGGGGGTTCGAATCAGGATGGAGACCGGAATCTTTTCACCTGGATCTTCTGTTCTCTGGAGAGTGAGATCGAACTCCCGTGTTCAGTGTCGAACAAGTATTCCAAGTAATAGACTTTCCCAACAGGCGTCCACAAACATCAGAGCACAATCAGAGCACAATCAGATCACAATCAGAGCACAATCAAAGCACAATCAGAGCACAATCTATGGCTCTCCTGCGAGCAATGAGAATACTTGAGACAGAAAAACCACAACCAACATAAATAGTTATCTTCACAGACTGCATATAAATAGTTATCTTCACAGAGTGCATTTAAATAGTTATCTTCACAGACTGCATATAAATAGTTATCTTCACAGACTGCATATAAATAGTTATCTTCACAGACTGCATATAAATAGTTATCTTCACAGAGTGCATATTTCTAAGTGAGGCAATGCAGAAAACAAACAATGAACCAATGTTATCGGAAATCAAAGCAGAGCTAGAATAACTTCAGAGATCCTCAACAATAGCGATCCAATGGCTACCCTCCTACCTCGGAATCACAGGACATGAGAGAGCTGACTCTCTAGCAAAAGGTGGCAGTAAAAAGGCACAATTTATTCATCGAGTACCATACAGAGAGATCAAGAACATCATCAGAACTCAGTATATACACCAATGGAATGAAGGCATGAACATTAGCGGTAGGCAAATTTACCAACTCAAAAGAAACAAAAAAGGTAACTTATTTCGCCTGAGAACTGGCGACGGCAAACTACTAAAAAATTATACCAAATAAAAATCTCACACAGCGATGAATGCCTATGTGAAACAGAATACCAGAATCCGGAGCACATTCTACAGGAATGTCCACTATTTAGGAAATTGAGATACCAGACCTGGCCAGAAGGTGTAGAGCTGAGATAGAATCTGTGGGATAGCCGCTACAAAGACTGTTGAGGACTACAGACTTCATCATAGCGACTAGCATGCAGTTATAACATGTCCAACGCTGTGGGACTGCAGCTACTACCTGTTGAGGACTACAGACTTCATCATAGCGACTAGCATGCAGTTATAACATGTCCAACGCTGTGGGACTACAGCTACTACCTGTTGAGGACTACAAACTTCATCATAGCGACTAGCATGCAGTTATAACATGTCCAACGCTGTGGGACTGCAGCTACTACCTGTTGAGGACTACAAACTTCATCATAGCGACTAGCATGCAGTTATAACATGTCCAACGCTGTGGGACTGCAGCTACTACGTGTTGAGGACTACAAACTTCATCATAGCGACTAGCATGCAGTTATAACATGACCAACGCTGTGGGACTGCAGCTACTACCTGTTGAGGACTACAAACTTCATCATAGCGACTAGCATGCAGTTATAACATGTCCAACGCTGTGGGACTGCAGCTACTACCTGTTGAGGACTACAAACTTCATCATAGCGACTAGCATGCAGTTATAACATGACCAACGCTGTGGGACTGCAGCTACTACCTGTTGAGGACTACAGACTTCATCATAGCGACTAGCATGCAGTTATAACATGACCAACGCTGTGGGACTGCAGCTACTACCTGTTGAGGACTACAAACTTCATCATAGCGACTAGCATGCAGTTATAACATGTCCAACGCTGTGGGACTGCAGCTACTACCTGTTGAGGACTACAAACTTCATCATAGCGACTAGCATGCAGTTATAACATGTCCAACGCTGTGGGACTGCAGCTACTACCTGTTGAGGACTACAAACTTCATCATAGCGACTAGCATGCAGTTATAACATGACCAAAGATCATGAACGCAAAGAGGAAGAATAGGACACGAAATAGTGAGGAAACAATGCATCAGAGAAGAAATTTAAAAATGTAACAGATAATTAAATAATGTAACAGAGACGTCAAGTAACAGAGAAGTACGTAAGCAAGGTAACAGAGACGTCCGGTAGCAGAGAGGTACGTAAGGTAACAGAGACGTCAGGTAACTGAGACGTCAGGTAACAGATACGTCAGGTAACATAGAGATCAGGTAACAGAGAGGTCGGGTAACAGAGACGTCAGGTAACAGAAATGTCAGGTAACAGAGAGGTACGAAAGTAAGGTAAGAGAGACGTCAGATAACAGAGAGGGTAACAGAGAGGTAAGGAAGTACGGTAACAGAGAGGTAAGGAAACAGAATGGTAAGTAAGTTAACAGAGACGTCAGGAAACAGAGAGGTACGTAAGTAAGGTAACAGAGACGTGAGGTAACAGCGGTAAGGAAGTGAGGTAACAGAGACGTTACTAACAGAGAGGTAAGGAAGTGAGGTAACTGCGACTTCAGGTAACAGCGAGGTAAAGAAGTAAGATAACGGATAGGTAAAGAAGTAAGGAAAAAGAGAGATACGGAAATAAGGTAGCAGAGAGGTAAAGAAGCAAGGCAACAGAGAGGTAAGGAAGTAAGGTAACAGAAAGGTAAGGAAAAAGGGTTGCAGAGATGGAGGAAGTACGGTAATAGAGAGGAATGGAAGTAAGGTAACAGAGAGGTAAGGTAGTAATGTAATAGAGAGGTAAGGAAGTAAGGTAACCGAGAGGTAAGTTAATAAGCTAACTGATAGAGAAGGAAGTAATCTAACATAGATGTAAGGAAGTAAGGTAACAGAGATAACAATCAGTAAGGTAATAGAAAGGTAAGGTAGTAAGGTGCCAGACAGGTAATGAAGTATGACAACAGAGAGGTCATGAAGTAAGGTAACAGAAAGGTAAGGAAGTAAGGCAATAGAGAGGTAAGGAAGTAATGTAACAGAGAGGTAAGCAAGTGACGCAATATAGACCAGGCAACAGAGCGGTAAGGAAGTAAGGTAACAGAGACGCCAGGTAACAGCGTACGCCAGGTAACATAGACTTAAGGTAACAGAGTACGCCAGGTAACATAGACTTAAGGTAACAGAGTACGCCAAGTAACATAGACTTAAGGTAAGAGAGCGCCAGGTAACAGAGAATTAAGGTAACATAGCACGTCAGGTAACAGAGACTTAAGATAACATAGCACGCCAGGTAACATAGACTTAAGGTAACAGAGTACGCCAGGTAACAGAGACTTAAGGTAACAGAGTACGCCAGGTAGCAGTGGCGCCAGGTAACAGAATTCGCCAGGTAACACAGACTTAAGCTAACAGAGACTCCAGATAACAGAGATTTAAGGTAGCAAAGATGTGAGGGAAACAAACTGAAGCACTAGTAACGAAAGTTCAAGAGACGTAAGATACGATAACATATAAATAAGGTAACATTTATATAAGGTAACATTTACTTAAGCTAGAAGAAAAGTACGGTAAAGGTTACATTTAGGTAACGGATGAGTTAGATGAAAGTAATCGATGAGAAAGGTGCAAAGGTTTGTGTCTATCAGTAAAACAATTCAACGTGACCATTTACAAATGGTTCAAGTTGAACTGAACATGCAACCGCTTGAGAACCACATATTGATTTGTATTGGGCCCAATCTGATAGTGAACATATCCAGTTTCAACAGCGGATTTGAGTTAGATAAGCTTCTGTAATACACGCACACTTGCTCCTTCTGTTGCTCGTGTCATTCACCGTCAACCGAGGGCTTTGCGAGGATGCTCAACCAGCACTGAACCGTGTATTCGTGGCTAATACAAACACTAGGTCGCATAGTGTGCTGTTATGTTTGTATGTTTTGTTTAGTCGGGAATGTGTGTCTTTTTGTTTGTTGGTTAATCAGGGCTGTGTTTGTGTGTGCTGTTTAGTCGGGAGATGTGTGTCTTTCGGTCTGTTGGTTTGTTAGGGTTGTCTTTGTGTGTGCTGTTTACACCGGTTTGTTTTGGGTCTGTGATGTTTTGTTGGCCATGTTGTGTGTGTACTGGGTTGTAGGAATGTTTTGTTTGAATGTTGGTTAGTTGGAGTTGTTTCATGTGTGGGGTGTTTTATGCGAGGGTTGTTTATGTGTCGGCTGTTTATGCGTGGGCTGGTTTATATGTATGATGTTTTATGTGTGGGTTGTTTTCGGTGTCGAATGTTTTATGTGTGGGATGTTTTATGTACCGGCTATTTTATGCGTGGGCTGTTTTATGTGTATGTTTTATGTATGGGATGTTTTATGTGCCGGCTGTTTTATGTGTGAGATGCGTTTTGTGTGGAATGTTTTAGGTGCAGAATGTTTTATGTGTTGGATATTTTATGTGTGGGATGTTTTAATTGCGGGATGTTTTATGTGTGGGCTAATTATGTTCTGGCTGTTCTATGTATGGCATGTTTATGTGCGGGCTGTTTGATGTGAGAGCTGTCTATGTACTGGCTGTTTGATGTGAGAGCTGTCTATGTACTGGCTGTTTCATGTGAGAGCTGTCTATGTACTGGCTGTTTTATGTGAGAGCTGTCTATGTACGGGCTGTTTGATGTGAGAGCTGTCTATGTGCTGGCTGTTTTATGTGAGAGCTGTCTATGTGCTGGCTGTTTTATGTGAGAGCTGTCTATGTGCTGGCTGTTTGATGTGAGAGCTGTTATGTATGTATACTCTAAAATGTGTTAATATGTCGGGGATATTTTACCTGCAGGATATTTTATTTGCCGGCTGTTTTAATTTCGGGCTGTTTGATTTGTGGGAAATGTATGCACGGACTGTCTATGTGTGGGATGTTTATGTGTGGGATGTTATGAATTTAGACTCTATTATGTGTTAATACGTTTTGGACATTTTACCTGCGTAGTGTTCTATATGCCGGCTGTTTTAGATACAGCTGGTATGTGTGTATATTTGTGTGTGATGACAGGTCACGGCTGTTTTATGTTCAGACTGTCTTGTAAGGGCTGGTTTATTTTCAGACTGTTTTGTCAGGGCTGTTTTATGTTCAGACTGTCTTGTCAGGGCTGTTTTATGTTCATACTCGTCTTGTCACGGTTGGTTTATGTTCAGACTGTCTTGTCAGGGCTGTTTTATGTTCAGACTGTCTTGTCACGGCTCGTTTATGTTCAGACTGTCTTGTCAGGGCAGTTTCATGTTCAGGCTGTCTTGTCATGGCTCTTATGTGCAGCCAACTGTGTCAAGCACTGTTTTAATTGCTGCTATGTTTGTGCTGATTTAACCGACATGTCATTTATGCAATGGAGACGTCTTTGTCTCATCTCACCTGACAACATCAATGGACATCTCACCGCCCAGACAACAACATCAATGGACATCTCACTGCCCAGGCAACAACATCAATGGACATCTCACTGCCCAGGAAACAACATCAATGGACATCTCACTGCCCAGGCAACAACATCAATGGACATCTCACTGCCCAGGCAACAACATCAATGGACATCTCACTGCCCATGCAACAACATCAATGGACATCTCACTGCCCAGGCAACAACATCAATGGACATCTCACTGCCCAGGCAACAACATCATTGGACATCTCACCGGCCTGACAACAACATCAATGGACATCTCACCGGCCTGACAACAATACATCAATGGACATCCCACCGACCTGAAGACTTCCGTTTTTTTAATTCAATCCAATCTACTTAAGTCTTATTAACATTATAGTACATCAAGTACACAGCTATGTCAGGGTTAGGTGAATCAGATCGATTAATATATCCCCACTCACTCTTGTGACGTTCCTCACTTCCCCACTCACTCTAGTGACGTTTCTCACTTCTCCACGCACTCTCGTGACGTTTCTCCCTTCTCCACTCATTCTCGTGACGTTCCTCACTTCTCCACTCACTCTCATGACGTTCCTCACTTCTCCACTCACTCTCGTGATGTTCCTCACTTCTCCACTCACTCTCATGACGTTTCTCACTTCTCCACTCACTCTCGTGACGTTCCTCACTTCTCCACTCACTCTCGTGATGTTCCTCACTTCTCCACTTACTCTCGTGACGTTTCTCACTTCTCCACTCACTCTCATGACGTTTCTCACTTCTCCACTCACTCTCGTGACGTTCCTCACTTCTCCACTCACTCTCGTGATGTTCCTCACTTCTCCACTTACTCTCGTGACGTTTCTCACTTCTCCACTCATTCTCGCGACGTTCCTCACTTCTCCACTCACTCTCATGACGTTTCTCACTTCTCCACTCACTCTCGTGATGTTCCTCACTTCTCCACTCACTCTCATGACGTTTCTCACTTCTCCACTCACTCTCGTGACGTTCCTCCCTTCTCCACTCACTCTCGTGATGTTCCTTACTTCTCCACTTACTCTCGTGACATTTCTCACTTCTCCACTCATTCTCGCGACGTTCCTCACTTCTCCACTCACTCTCATGACGTTCCTCACTTCTCCACTCACTCTCATGACGTTTCTCACTTCTCCACTCACTCTCGTGATGTTCCTCACTTCTCCACTCACTCTCGTGATGTTCCTCACTTCTCCACTTACTCTCGTGACGTTTCTCACTTCTCCACTCACTCTCATGACGTTTCTCACTTCTCCACTCACTCTCGTGACGTTTCTCACTTCTCCACTCACTCTCGTGATGTTCCTCACTTCTCCACTCACTCTCGTGACGTTTCTCACTTCTCCACTCATTCTCGCGACGTTCCTCACTTCTCCACTCACTCTCATGACGTTCCTCACTTCTCCACTCACTCTCGTGATGTTCCTCACTTCTCCACTCACTCTCATGACGTTTCTCACTTCTCCACTCACTCTCGTGACGTTCCTCCCTTCTCCACTCACTCTCGTGATATTCCTTACTTCTCCACTTACTCTCGTGACATTTCTCACTTCTCCACTCATTCTCGCGACGTTCCTCACTTCTCCACTCACTCTCATGACGTTCCTCACTTCTCCACTCACTCTCATGACGTTTCTCACTTCTCCACTCACTCTCGTGATGTTCCTCACTTCTCCACTCACTCTCATGACGTTTCTCACTTCTCCACTCACTCTCGTGACGTTCCTCACTTCTCCACTCACTCTCGTGACGTTCCTCACTTCTCCACTTACTCTTGTGACGTTTCTCACTTCTCCACTCATTCTCGCGACGTTCCTCACTTCTCCACTCACTCTCATGACGTTTCTCACTTCTCCACTCACTCTCGTGACGTTCCTCACTTCTCCACTCACTCTCGTGATGTTCCTCACTTCTCCACTTACTCTCGTGACGTTTCTCACTTCTCCACTCATTCTCGCGACGTTCCTCACTTCTCCACTCACTCTCATAACGTTTCTCACTTCTCCACTCACTCTCGTGACGTTCCTCCCTTCTCCACTCACTCTCGTGATATTCCTTACTTCTCCACTTACTCTCGTGACATTTCTCACTTCTCCACTCATTCTCGCGACGTTCCTCACTTCTCCACTCACTCTCATGACGTTCCTCACTTCTTCACTCACTCTCATGACGTTTCTCACTTCTCCACTCACTCTCGTGATGCTCCTCACTTCTCCACTCACTCTCATGACGTTTCTCACTTCTCCACTCACTCTCGTGACGTTCCTCACTTCTCCACTCACTCTCGTGACGTTCCTCACTTCTCCACTTACTCTTGTGACGTTTCTCACTTCTCCACTCACTCTCGTGATGTTCCTCACTTCTCCACTCACTCTCGTGACGTTTCTCACTTCTCCACTCATTCTCGCGACGTTCCTCACTTCTCCACTCACTCTCATGACGTTCCTCACTTCTCCACTCACTCTCGTGATGTTCCTCACTTCTCCACTCACTCTCATGACGTTTCTCACTTCTCCACTCACTCTCGTGACGTTCCTCCCTTCTCCACTCACTCTCGTGATATTCCTTACTTCTCCACTTACTCTCGTGACATTTCTCACTTCTCCACTCATTCTCGCGACGTTCCTCACTTCTCCACTCACTCTCATGACGTTCCTCACTTCTCCACTCACTCTCATGACGTTTCTCACTTCTCCACTCACTCTCGTGATGTTCCTCACTTCTCCACTCACTCTCATGACGTTTCTCACTTCTCCACTCACTCTCGTGACGTTCCTCACTTCTCCACTCACTCTCGTGACGTTCCTCACTTCTCCACTTACTCTTGTGACGTTTCTCACTTCTCCACTCATTCTCGCGACGTTCCTCACTTCTCCACTCACTCTCATGACGTTTCTCACTTCTCCACTCACTCTCGTGACGTTCCTCACTTCTCCACTCACTCTCGTGATGTTCCTCACTTCTCCACTTACTCTCGTGACGTTTCTCACTTCTCCACTCATTCTCGCGACGTTCCTCACTTCTCCACTCACTCTCATAACGTTTCTCACTTCTCCACTCACTCTCGTGACGTTCCTCCCTTCTCCACTCACTCTCGTGATATTCCTTACTTCTCCACTTACTCTCGTGACATTTCTCACTTCTCCACTCATTCTCGCGACGTTCCTCACTTCTCCACTCACTCTCATGACGTTCCTCACTTCTTCACTCACTCTCATGACGTTTCTCACTTCTCCACTCACTCTCGTGATGCTCCTCACTTCTCCACTCACTCTCATGACGTTTCTCACTTCTCCACTCACTCTCGTGACGTTCCTCACTTCTCCACTCACTCTCGTGACGTTCCTCACTTCTCCACTTACTCTTGTGACGTTTCTCACTTCTCCACTCACTCTCGTGATGTTCCTCACTTCTCCACTCACTCTCATGACGTTTCTCACTTCTCCACTCACTCTCGTGACGTTCCTCCCTTCTCCACTCACTCTCGTGATATTCCTTACTTCTCCACTTACTCTCGTGACATTTCTCACTTCTCCACTCATTCTCGCGACGTTCCTCACTTCTCCACTCACTCTCATGACGTTCCTCACTTCTCCACTCACTCTCATGACGTTTCTCACTTCTCCACTCACTCTCGTGATGTTCCTCACTTCTCCACTCACTCTCATGACGTTTCTCACTTCTCCACTCACTCTCGTGACGTTCCTCACTTCTCCACTCACTCTCGTGACGTTCCTCACTTCTCCACTTACTCTTGTGACGTTTCTCACTTCTCCACTCATTCTCGCGACGTTCCTCACTTCTCCACTCACTCTCATGACGTTTCTCACTTCTCCACTCACTCTCGTGACGTTCCTCACTTCTCCACTCACTCTCGTGATGTTCCTCACTTCTCCACTTACTCTCGTGACGTTTCTCACTTCTCCACTCATTCTCGCGACGTTCCTCACTTCTCCACTCACTCTCATAACGTTTCTCACTTCTCCACTCACTCTCGTGACGTTCCTCCCTTCTCCACTCACTCTCGTGATATTCCTTACTTCTCCACTTACTCTCGTGACATTTCTCACTTCTCCACTCATTCTCGCGACGTTCCTCACTTCTCCACTCACTCTCATGACGTTCCTCACTTCTTCACTCACTCTCATGACGTTTCTCACTTCTCCACTCACTCTCGTGATGCTCCTCACTTCTCCACTCACTCTCATGACGTTTCTCACTTCTCCACTCACTCTCGTGACGTTCCTCACTTCTCCACTCACTCTCGTGACGTTCCTCACTTCTCCACTTACTCTTGTGACGTTTCTCACTTCTCCACTCATTCTCGCGACGTTCCTCACTTCTCCACTCACTCTCATGACGTTTCTCATTTCTCCACTCACTCTCGTGACGTTCCTATCTTCTCCACTCACTCTCGTGATGTTCCTCACTTCTCCACTTACTCTTGTGACGTTTCTCATTTCTCCACTCACTCTTTTGACGGTTCTCGCTTTGTTACATAGCCTGATCAAGGAAATGAGATTCCACGCTGTGATCACCATATTGGTGAGCATACATAATAAGGCTCACAGAATTGCGATCATCTGAACGCTATGGATATACAAAGAACCACTGTCAAATGCTACTAAAGAGATGTCACAAAGAGTCGAAAATACATTCTTCTACGCATTTCTAAAATATGTAATAGTGACACTCTTATACTCCTTCGCAGCACGAGTTACTCTATCGACTCTTGGGACGCACTTTCATGTGCTACTTGTCCCTAGCGACAAGCTTTGTATCTATAGAAACTATAGAAGTGCAGTTTAATTTAGCAAAGTCAAGATATAGTCTAAAGGGCTTCGATCTAGGTTGAAAGTCGCAGGCTTACGTCAGTAGAATGAAGAAAGGCAAAACATTAAACAAACAAAACCACAACACTTGGACAGTCAGTTTTGTTCATGCGTGCCTCGTCTATTCCATGTATGTCTGTGCGTGACAACATTAACATACTGACTTAGCCCAGAGTGAGCAGTGTATTTGATGGATTTGCTCACGGCAAGTTTGTGTTATTTATGAACCAAAGAAATTAACTTGCTTGCTGAACGTACAATCCAGCTAATTTGTTGCTGCTGCTTAAATTATTTGTAACCATTGGTTCTGTAACGTGTATTGTACAGTTAGATGTAATGGCTGGCCCCGACTGGTATGTTAAGTCGCTGTTCTTCCATTTCCGCCCCAGTAGCAACATAAGGCCGCCATTGCAGCTGGGATACGCTCTACAGACAGCCGCCATTGCAGCTGGGATACGCTCTACAGACAGCCGCCATTGCAGCTGGGATACGCTCTACAGACAGTCTCCATAACGGAAGTCATTTATACAGAATGAATTTGTCCTTGGAGTTTTATATGTGAGAGGTTTTATAAGTGAGTTTGTATGTGTGAGTTTGTTTTATGTGTGAGGTGTTTTATATATATATATATATATATATGAGTAATTGTCTTTGTTTACTGTGTTTAATGTGTGAGAGGTTTTATGTGTGAATAAGCAAAGTAAAAAGCTGTCAACGAATATATATATATATATATATATATATATATATATATATATATATATATATATATATATATATACGTATAAGTATGTATATACATAAACACACACACACACACACACGTTAAACAGGCATTTATTTATATGGTGGATATTAACACACTCCGCACTCTGTGAAAGAGTTATGAAAGTTGTATATTTGTAACCTTTGACTCTTCGGAACTCGAGCTGCTCAAGTGACTAGCTACCAACACGAGCCAACCTGGGATTCGTGGGCACGGGCTGGAAACTAAGCGCAGTTTACTACATCAAACACCGCAGCATTCCTCACGCACAACCAGGCTGTTCCACTTCCACATTTCGAGTCAAGATAAACGCGCTGGTTTAAAACGAAGTGAGCAGAGAGTACAGAAACCTTGCGTGTCGCAAAGACAAGTCTATATTACGTATTAACCAAAAAGAAATAAACGTGTATGTTGGACGAACAGTCCAATTAATTTGTTGCATCGCTTCAATTATTTGTTATAACATGTGATCGCCGCGGCGAATGTTTCTCGACCACATCTACATTTCAAGCCTACTGTAGAAGACGACTAGCGAGTGTTGTAACATCCTCATCATGTAGAAACGAGTTGCTGTGGAAACTACCACAGCTTCAGCTTCATGTAAAGACTTGCGTGCGGGTTGTAAATCGGTGCTTCAGCCCTTTGCTTTACATTAATGGAACGATTAGGAATTCATATAATAGAACCTGGTCCATTAACTGCTTTTTATACATTTAATCACAGTAGCTACTTATTATACATTTTATGTCTGTAGTTACTTATGATAAATGTAGACTCCAGTAGCTACTTTTGATGATAAATTTAATCTCAGTAGCTGCCCATGATAAATTTAATCTCAGTAAATACTTATGATAAATTTAATCTCAGTAGCTACTTATAATCAAGTTAGACTCATTAGCTACTTATGAGACATTTAATCTCAGTAGCTACTCATGATAAATTTAGTCTCAATAACTACTTATGTTAGTTTGCAGGTGACTTTAATGCTAGGTCAAAGGAGCAGGAAAATGCCACTGAAAATAGGCAGGGGTCGCCTTTAGCCAGGCATTAGTCCACATAAACCTCACTGTCGTGAATGACGGACGTCCCACTAGAATAGCATCTTGACTGGGAGATACAGACGTGGTCATCGACTTTGCTCTTATATCCAGTGATGTTGCTCCATCCACACGCTGGGACGTGTTAGGGGACTAGAGAGCGACCGCTTGCCGTGTGTCGCACGTATACCCAGAGAAAAACACACGAGACACCGGAAAGCCAAACAGGTGTTCGGAGAGAACTGGTATTAATGCCGACGCATTGAACGAGAAGGAGGAGGTAAAACGAAAATCTACCAATTCCTTTAAAGCGTTAGCTAGGGAGTTCAAAAGCGAGCAATGGGAGGAGTTCATCACAGGAGTGGGTAATGATAATACCCTCCAGAAGTTATAGCACATGCATCGAAAGATGAATGGAAAGACTACATGCCAGCTTATCTCCAACATTCAAGACATAACAGGAAGGCTCCTGAAGACAGACGAAGAGAATGGTTTGAGTTTTTTTCAGTCGATATGTTGCCAGAGTGACAAAGGCGACAGAGATACCTGTCAAGAAACTCGAAAAGGCATCTTAGACGCAGCCATCACCGAGGAGGAGGTCATAAATAGCCTACGTACAAGCAAAAACACAGCTCCAGGTCCTGATGGAGTACAGTATTGCCATATCAAGCAGTTGGATGAGACAGATATAAGAAATATAGTGAATGAGTTCAACCACACTATAGAGAAGGCATATGTGCCTGATGACTGGCTTCGTAGCTATCTGTCCCCACTGCCTAAGCCTGGTAAGGACTTCACGCTTCTGAGCAGTTATCGAATAATCACCATACATAATGTATATGGACGATTGCTCGAGAAGATGGTGGCCAGGAAAGTAAGGGCCTACGTTGAACGGAAACAGATTCTACCCGACACGCAAACAGCGAAGGAGACCTGGGCTAACGCTGGAACTTTCGCGTGTGATGTGTACGAGGGGTTTCAGTCAAAGCAAGAAACAGTCGCGGTGGTACTCGCTGTGGAAGACGCATACAATCGTGCCGATTTTGGGACGTTAATTACCTGTCTGCAACAGTGTGGTTTAAACCGGTAGCTGGTTAGTTGGATATCAGCTGCCCTGGTGGAAAGAACAGTTGTACTACGCGTAGGATCGTGGACATCTGAACCGAGGCAAATATGACCAGGACTGCCTCAAGGATCTCCGCTCTCACCGGTGCTGTTCAACGTTTACAAGGTAAAAGTGGCCAATATTCAACCCAGGGGGACAGGGCGAACGTTGACATTTGCCGATGACATCCTAACGTACAGGACTGGCTCAGACAGGCAAGAGTTGGTCAAAGACATCCAGGAAACCTTGCAAGGACTCTCACAGTGGGGCAGCTACTCAAGCTCCAAGATCAATCCAAACAAGGCCTGCATGATGTGGTGCCCTTTCAATAATTCCATAGTAAAGGCTGAGCTCCCGGGCATCACTTTTGATGGTTGCACCATTGACAGGTGCGACAGGTTGAAATATCTCGGAGTGACTTTTGATCGCAGTCTTTCTTATAATTGCCATGTTGATCGCATTGTACAAAGATGCAAGAGAGGGTTAGGAGCACTGAAGACCATATTTGCTGCCGACTTGGAACAGGTACGCATGACCTTTGTGTAAAACGTAACGCGGTGCAGGTAAGCATGACCTCTGCGTAAAACGTAATGCGGTGCAGGTAAGCATGAACTCTGTGTAAAACTTAATGCAGGTAAGCATGATCTCTGTGTAAAACGTAACGCGTTGCAGGTAAGTATGATCTATCTGTAAAACATAACGTGAGTGCAGGTGAAAATGACCTTTCTGTAAAACTTAACACTGTGCAGGTAAGCATGACCTCTGTGCAAAACGTAATGCAGGTGCAGGTAAGCATGAACTCTATGAACTGAAACATAGCCTGCCAATTCGCTTGTTTCTTCTATCATTGATGATCTTTAATAGACGCACAACTCAACGGCTGGTATTGACAATCTATTACTTATATTTGTACGTGTGTTGGTTCTCGTGCTGTAACCATGTTCTGTCATGCTATGTTATTTATGGGTGGTTCATGGTGTAAACATGTTCTGTCATGCTATGTTATTTATGGGTGGTTCATGGTGTAACCATATTCTGTCATGCTATGTTGTTTATGGGTGGTTTATGATGTAGCCATGGTCTGTCATACTATGTTGTTTGTGGGTGTTTCATGGTGTAACCATGGTCTGTCATAGTATGTTGTTTATGGGTGGTTCTTGGTGTAACCATGGTCTGTCATACTATGTTGTTTATGGGTGGTCTTGTTGTTGTCTTATCGCGACTCTCTGCATATTTGCTTAGGTCTGGCGAAGGACTTTTGTTGATCCTCAATTGGTGGGACCTCCAACAATACTGTAGCCACCCAGGGGTATGTGAGTTAGTGCAATGTAAGGGGAGGCAGGCACCTTGTAACGTACGTGAATGGGAAGGTAGACACCTAGTGACATGCGAGAGTGTGACATGTATGGGAAAGTAGACACCTAGTGACATGCGAGAGTGTGACATGTATGGGAAGGTAGACACCTAGTGACATGCGACATAGTGTGACATGTATGGGAAGGTAAACACCCTATGACGGGCAACAGAGTGTGACATGCATAGGAAGGTAGACACCTAGTGACGTGCGAGAGTGGGACGTGTATGGGAAGGTAGACACCTAGTGACGTTGCGAGAGTGTGACGTGTATGGGAAGGTAGACACCTAGTGACGTGCGAGAGTGTGACTTGTATGGAAAGGTAGACACCTAGTGACGTGCGAGAGTGTGTTGTGTAAGGAAAGGTAGACACAAAGTCACATGCGACAGAGTGTGACGTGTATGGAAATGTAGACACATTTAGATGAGATACTATGAGTTTGGAAAGGCAGCCTTCTCGCCATGATGGAACTTGATGTGCCTCGTTGGTTTGTAAGTCTGATAACGCTGGTAATCTCTTTCTGTTTGGCTCGTTTGTCTGAAAACTGATAATATCTGTCTTGTTGGCTTGTGTGTTTGATAACCATGAAATTCTGTCTTGTTCGCTTTCATGTCTAACAACCTTGACAATATGTGCCCTGATGGTTTGTTCGCTTGCATGCCTAACAACCTTGGAAATTTCTGCTCTGCTAATTTAATTGTCTAATAACCACGTGTCTGGATCATGATCTTTATGTCATGCTTGGAGTGAATGGCTGGAAGGTCTGAAACTCTTGCCGAGTGTGGTTCTTGGCTAAATATCAATACACATATTAGAAGTTATTGTGTTGTACTATGCTGTGGCTGTTGGCTATGGCACTTTAGCGTGTTGTTTTTGTTATGTTTCAGTTGTAGTAGACCCTGATCTGTGATGTTTTTGTTTTACAGATAGTTCATTAATTGTTCTAGGGCTGGGTCGTTTTATATTCGATTCACCTAATTTTAAATAAAACTCATTCAAAGCTTCAGCGCCGCATTAGACTCATGATCTCGTTGTCTTGCACTAATATCTTGTTTTCACTCATGTTATTCGCAATTATTTTTGTTTCTTTTTTATCCATTCCCATAACAATTAATTATTTTGGTAAAAGTCTACCTGTTTCTAATATATCTTTGTGAGACAATTTTGGTGGAGACTTGACAAAAAACTAATGTGAGTTTGACACTTTATCTTCTGATTACATCCTAATGTTCCTTTTTCCCCCTTTCTTTGTCTTTAAACAATGTCCGCTTCCACTTTCAGAAGATAGTCTACGGTAAACAACCAGTACTTCTGCGAAGAGGTCAGACAACTCATGGTATATGTCTCAGCAATGTTATCGGTTATGCTTCCTTCTCTGCCGGTAAGAGAACACAAATAACCTTTGTTGTATCATATCATCTTCACTGATAACATTATCAAGTTACATCCGGTTTGAAATGTGTTCTGATATCTTTCACAGTGCTGGAAGAACAGTTTTCTTCTCCTCCGCACCATCATCTGATGTTCGTCCATCACGTGTACGAAGTACCATCACATTAATCATCCTACTCATGTGTCCCTTTTTGCAAAATACACATACGCTTCTGTTCTACTTTTATTTCTCTGCTTATCAAAACTTAACGAATTCTGTCTTCTTTCTATCCAACATTTGACTCTTACTTTGTCTCTCCATATTGTCAGTCTAGCGTTGTAACAGGACAACAGAAAGCCATCAAGTTTGTCTGGTTTCTTTGTCTGGCCTCTTTAAGTAGAAACATTGACATCAGCTGAAATGGTGTCGATTTTCGATCGGAATAGGAAGCCCTCTTGAAAAGTGTTGATTCAAAGATTAGAAGTCAAGTTTTCTAGTTCTGCGTGTGTGTAAATATAACTTTGTTCACATAAGAAAAGTCCGTTTTGACTGTTTCAAGTTCTGTATTCTAGTCAGAGATCTCGTGTTTTAGTTATTTACACGTTCTCAACAGAGCACACGTCGAGGGCTCGTTTATAAAATATACCGAAATAGCCCACCAGGAACTACAGCGAGGCTGTGATTAGAAGCGTATACAAACATTGAGTTAAAATGAGAGCTTCACCTGCACAGTTTGTCAGCACATACTAGTCATGTGTTTAACAGGGGCACCATGAAAGATTCTGTTTGGTCATCCGCGTCTAACTGTTGCTAGGTCCAGGTCACACATGCCTCTAGAGACCTACATGGACTGTGTGTGTTAGATCCAGGTCACACATGCCTATAGAGCTCTACATGGACTGTGGTTAGATCCAGGTCACACATACCTCTAGAGACCTACATGGACTGTGGTTAGATCCAGGTAACCATGCCTATAGAGCTCTACATGGACTGTGGTTAGATCCAGGTCACACATGCCTCTAGAGATCTACATGGACTGTGGTTAGGTCCAGATCACACATGCCTATAAAGCTCTACATGGACTGTGGTTAGATCCAGGTCACACATGCCTCTAGAGATCTACATGGACTGTGGTTAGGTCCAGATCACACATGCCTATAAAGCTCTACATGGACTGTGGTTAGATCCAGGTCACACATACCTCTAGAGACCTACATGGACTGTGGTTAGATCCAGGTAACCATGCCTATAGAGCTCTACATGGACTGTGGTTAGATCCAGGTCACACATGCCTCTAGAGATCTACATGGACTGTGGTTAGGTCCAGATCACACATGCCTATAAAGCTCTACATGGACTGTGGTTAGATCCAGGTCACACATGCCTCTAGAGATCTACATGGACTGTGGTTAGGTCCAGATCACACATGCCTATAAAGCTCTACATGGACTGTGGTTAGATCCAGGTCACACATGCCTCTAGAGATCTACATGGACTGTGGTTAGGTCCAGATCACACATGCCTATAAAGCTCTACATGGACTGTGGTTAGATCCAGGTCACACATGCCTCTAGAGATCTACATTGACTGTGGTTAGGTCCAGATCACACATGCCTATAGAGCTCTACATGGACTGTGGTTAGATCCAGGTCACACATGCCTCTAGAGATCTACATGGACTGTGGTTAGGTCCAGATCACACATGCCTATAAAGCTCTACATGGACTGTGGTTAGATCCAGGTCACACATGCCTCTAGAGATCTACATGGACTGTGGTTAGGTCCAGATCACACATGCCTATAAAGCTCTACATGGACTGTGGTTAGATCCAGGTCACACATGCCTCTAGAGATCTACATGGACTGTGGTTAGGTCCAGATCACACATGCCTATAAAGCTCTACATGGACTGTGGTTAGATCCAGGTCACACATGCCTCTAGAGATCTACATGGACTGTGGTTAGGTCCAGATCACACATGCCTATAAAGCTCTACATGGAAAGTCTAGAAGCACAAAAACAAGAATACAAAAAAGCACATACAATAACACACACACAAAGATACAAAGGCAAACGCGAATACACACACACGAACACACACACACACACAAACATACAAAGGCAAACGCAAATACACACACACACAGACACATAAACAAAGGTACACGCAAATGCATACACAAACAGAAAGGGAGACGTAAACACACACACACACACAAACATACACATAAAAACGCAAATACGCACAAATACACACACAAACACACACATACAAAGGCACACATAAACACACATACACAAACACACAAACAGAAACATTCATAAACACATACACAATAACACACACACAAATACACACACAAGCACACACTCAAAGACATGCAAACACACACAAATACCAACACAAACACATATACAAATACACACACAAACACACACACAAAGACGCGCAAACAGACACAAATACACTCACAGATACACACACAAACACACACACACACACACAAAGGCACACGTAAACACACAAACACAAACACACAAGCCCACACAAACACATACATAAAGACACGCAAACACATGCACAAACACAAACAAACGTAGGCGCAAACATACACAAACACACACAAATACAAACAAACGCAGGCACAAACATACACATAAACACAAAAACACATACACAAAGACCCACAAACACATATACAAAGATACGCAAACACACACCCACACAAACGCAGACGCAAACATATACAAGCACACACAAACACAAATACACAAACACACACAAACACAAATACACAACACACACACAAACACATACACAAAGACACACAAATACATACACAAAGATACACAAAGACACACACAAGCACACCTACACATCGTTAGCAATATTATATTCATTCCAAACCGTGTTCTTGATTATATTGTCTTTGTGTTATGTCTAATGGATCTAATTGTCCTTATCTATTCTCACTGAACAAACAATTCTTTACACCTGCTTCCCAATAATGGCTATAGGAGAGAATCTAGATACAAAATCATTTGCTCTCGCTCCCGTCTTGTATATAATAATGAATCCTAACCCATTCATAATAAACCACTAGAGAGATTGTTCAAGCGTGTAAGGCTGCCCATTCGTCCGCCTAATCGCATGAACCAACACATTGAGCGGCAAGAGTTTCAGTGGTAATAAGGTCAAGGAAGGTTTCAGTGCTGGCACTAACGTTGAATTTCGTGTTAAAAACATTGTATGAGAAGACACTTGGTAGTATATTAGTGTTGAACCACAGAATGAGAAGACACTTGCCAGTAGATTAGTGTTGAATAACTGAATGAGCAGTCAGTAGATTAGTGTTGAACCACATAATGAGAAGAGTCAGTAGATTAGTTTTGAACCACAGAAAGAGAAGACACTTGCCAGTAGGTTATGGTTGAACAACAGAATGAGAAAACACTTGTCAGTAGATTAGTGTTGAACCACATAATGAGAAGAGTCAGTAGATTAGTGTTGAACCACAGAATGAGAAGACACTTGTCAGTTTACTTTATTTGGGTAGACTAAGCTGTATCTGGTCGTCTTGAGAATTTATTTGGGTAGACTAGGCTGTCTCTGGTCGTCTTGAGACTTTATTTGGGTAGACTAAGCTGTATCTGGTCGTCTTGAGAATTTATTTGGGTAGACTAAGCTGTCTCTGGTCGTCTTGAGGCCTTATTTGGGTAGACTAAGCTGTATCTGGTAGTCTTGGCTTTATTTTGGTATACTAAGCTGTCTCTATTCTTCTGGAGACTTTATTTTGGTAGACTAAGCTGTCTCTGGTCTTCATGCGACTTTATTTGGGTAGACTAACCTGTCTCTGGTCTTGATGAGACTTTATTTTGGTAGACTAAGCTGCCTCTGGTCGTCTTGACTTTATTTTGGTATACTAAGCTGTCTCTTGTCTTCTGGAGACTTTATTTTGGTAGACTAAGCTGTCTCTGGTCTTCATAAAACTTTATTTTGGTAGACTAAGCTTCGTCTGGTCTTCTGGAGACTTTATTTTGGTAGACTAAGCTGTCTCTGGTCTTCTGGAGACTATTTTTGCAGACTAAGCTGTCTCTGGTCTTCTGGAGACTTTATTTGTGTACACTAAGCTGTCTCTGGTCTTCATGATACTTTATTCATATACAGTCTTTTCTGTGATCTCTTTGATTTCTTTACTCAGACACGATACTGCTATCTCCTTCCGATCGTCGTTCAGACATAATGCTTCGCTGACTAAATCGTTCATAAAGTTTGTCTGATATTCTTTCCCAACACAAGCTTACTGCCAAGTCTGTCGTCTGGTCGACTAGTCCTAAGGCACGCTTCCACTCGACACAAAAGGTGCAAGTCTAAAAGTCGTGGCGTGAAATGTTCAAGGACTTGCTAACAGAGGTGCAATCATTGAAGTAGTGGGCTCAAAGAGTTGCCATACTTGTCCGCGATGGTCATGGTTGTATCACGTTGTATCATGTTGTATCACGTTGTATCATGTGTGATTCTCAACAGGCAGGGGACTGTAGTAAGGTCTACTTAGCTGAGTTTTTTTCAGAATTACAAAATAGACTACACAACGACACTATTTCAAGACAGTAAACACTAAAACTATGGTTCACCATTAAAACAAGACAATATATTTTATTTGCAAGAACCATTGTTTCACAATATCAACAAAAGACAAGAACTGCTAGAAAAATAATATAATATATTAAACTAACACAGATTATTCAAGCATCATCTGGCTTAAGTCTGGTACCAGTCCTATACTAAGAATGGTTAAATTAATCTATCAACTATCCTCAATCTAGACACGTTTTCCTTATATAGTGACATTAACCTCTCGCTTACTTGTCGACCTAGTGTCGACACCGGTGACTGACCCTGGGCTGGCCTTGTCTCGCTAACTATTGAAACACTTCCAGCTGGAGCATGGACATTAAGGACAGGGGTAATGGGGCCAGTGACTCTGGGAACAAAGGTTACCTGAATGTGTGCCAAGGTCAATCACCATTTCGACACCAAGTCGACAAAGGAAACTAGGGGTTAGGGGAAGAATGTGTCTGGTACAGGTGGGGGTTAGGAGCTGACCACTCTGGTGTTCCGATTTAGGTAGTGGGAGGTTGGTAGCAGTCAAAGGTTGTCACGATCTACTACTGCGGTATTTAGAGTGAGATGAATTCTGAGTGATTCGTCCAATAACAACTATTTGGAGGTAGATCCAAACTAAGCTGATGGCTAATTCAGTCAACCAACGAAAGATCATTGGACAGCCATGACATTGTTTGAGACTATATAAAATTCGACAATGAGGAACTCGGGAGACTGACCGGGAGAGAGAGAGAGAGAGAGAGAGAGAGAATGAGTTGCATGGACTAGCTAGCAGACTTATTAGGAGTTGTGAGAGATATAATGAGTTTGCAGGGTGACTGAACCAACATTCGCCTTCGAGTTTGGCCAGTTGCTCTATAAATGTATTTTCTGGACACCCTGTGACTAGAAGAAATCTGAATGTTTGTAATATTGAGCAAGACATAGATTGAACGATGTGTGTTCTGAAGTATGGGTATGCACAGATCGACTGAGTGTGTGACCATGAGTGAATATGGGATTTCGACTAGAAGGACGTGATCGAAGTATTTGTGAATGCACAGATCGCCTGAAGGAAATTGATCTGATAGTAAATGTGAAGTATTTGTGAATGCACAGATCATCTGTCTGAAGGGATCTAAGTGTGAGTGGGTGCACAGAACGACAGAGTACATAATACGATCTTCAAGGGTAGTTGTGAGAGTGCGTTGAGTGTGCAAATAAGGGGAGGGTAGTATAGCGGCAAGAATCTAAGGTTAACTAGTTTGGAAGAGTTAACAAAAGCTAATGCTTAATCATCAGTAGTTCTATATTATGATTTTTTAGTTCAGATGTATTTTGTTCTTTATGCCAATTCTATTGTGTATGTTGATTGTTGTTATTAAATATGAGACCGGTTGTTGGAAGGTGTTTGCTGTGTTATTTGCTGTGTGTGGTCGTGCTGTGATGTGGATGCATGTTGTAACATTCTATACAGTAACAACTCAGCCAAACCTGGACTCTGGCACACTTTTTTCTCAAGCAACTTTTGCCTCTTAGAGAATACAATCGTCAGCCGCCATTGCATCTGTCCTACGCTGCCATGCTCCAACAGGAACTGTTACAAGACGAACACGTTTTATTTAATGTATTTTCACTACTTTTTTCCTCTGGCCAACACATGTTCCCATAATATGTTAGAATGACCTTGAGTC
This sequence comes from Ariolimax columbianus, assembly GCA_036924085.1. Taxonomy (NCBI): domain Eukaryota; kingdom Metazoa; phylum Mollusca; class Gastropoda; order Stylommatophora; family Arionidae; genus Ariolimax; species Ariolimax columbianus. The sequence goes on along the minus strand of JAVGWX010000001.1, from coordinate 6,900,231 downwards.
ACGGCTCGATAACAAGTTTGACAACAAATGTTTATGTGTAACTTTTATGATTACCTGGTAGCCGCATGATGACCTCTATGTAGGTAACAGCTCAGTAATTGTAACAATATTACATTATTTTGGTCGATCTTTTTTTTGGTCAAAAATAACTTGCTTGTGTCATATTTAAGTCACTGCTGCTAACCTTTTGACACTTGGTTGGCAACAATTCGGCAATAATAACTTGGTCAAGGTTGAAAGTGACTTTCCGAACAACGTGAAAACGTTGATTATAGGGGTCCACTTCTTGTACACCCTTTGGACTCATCATGACTTGGTCATTTCTACCAATGCAGTTTTGAGATCCATTACTCTGTCACAAACGCACTTGGCAGTAGTGATATGTTAAAGTATTGCATGGTAAGACACCTGCTAGTAGTTTATTTAATTGAAATGCTGTCAGTCGATCATCTATTCTGTAGTTCTGCCTAGATGAAGACACTTAATTATTTTGTCTCTGCTCTTCTAGCTTGGGGTGAACGTGTTTGTCAGAAACGGCAGGACTGTTGCTCTTCCTCAGGCCTGACTCCAGTCGAGTGCTAGATCTCGTGGTGACTGTCTAATGTTGTCTCACCCCAACCCAACGAATTTGGGGTCGTCAGGTCGGAGGTCCTGACCTGCCATGTTTGTCACGGTAACTATTCTGCAGACACGTCTCCACCTGTTTACATGGGCTGGGTGTCAATACCGTGGTGATTGTCTGGATATTGACCTTGCGCTTGCTGGTACTGTAAGGGCAAACAGGCTTGCAAAACTAGACAGCTGTTTAGCATATTGGGCAGCCCTGGTTTCCCGGCATACCCATATGAGCTAAGTCTCTTTCAGCAAATGACGATGTGGCTTACACTGCTGACTCCCAATATATGTTGCACTCACTACTGAGTCGTCCCCTCAGGAATCCATTCCTACTTGTCATGCGTATTATTTCAGACCTGTGCAGTTTCATAATTCATGTATTGCCACTCAATCATCTAAAAGGATCTAATTGCGTGACTTCAGTACATCTACATTATAGATCCGTATCTGTTCATTGTATGGAGGATTAACAAGTTGCCATATACGTTCTTTCTTCCTTTTAAACACACACGTCTGCTCAGACCTAGCCCCTAGCGGATTTAGACAATCATACATGATATCCACTCATGTGTATGCCATCAATATTCTACTTTCTGAAGGGCAGGATGTATGTCCCAGACGAAAGCTGCTATCATCAATGTGGTCTCATTAAACTGCATCTAAACTGGAGTAATTTCCTGCATCTCTATTTCCAAATAATAGGTTCTAGTCGTGTAAGCTCGTCTCATCCCTGTGACAACATGGCATCTTCATCTCAGCCATCATGTTTTTATCACCAGAATCCAACAGCTTCTGGATCTCCCAGCAGCGTTTATTAGAAACATGAGTCCTTCTTCTTCTTCTTCTTCTTCTTCTTCGTACGCAGTCAGACAGTAACCATTATTTTTTCGAAAAAAGCGGCGGTCATCCTGAGGCTGTCGCCACTGCCATAGAGCTTGTCATGTGGTTCCACTGGTGATGGCCACATCTGCTCTCTCTGATCCTCGTATGTCGGGCAGTTCTGCAGCAGATGTTCAGCGGTCATTTTACCAGTACCGCACGGGCATTCGTCGGTACCACCTATCTTCAATTTGTTGAATAGGTGGTACCTCAGTCTATTGTGGCCAGTGCGAAGTCTGAAGACAACGACCTGCTCTCTTCGGTTCAACTGGTAATAGGCATCGTTTTTGGTGTAACCAGTATGTTCGGTTTCCCATTTGGTCATGTATCTGGCTTTGATAAGCTGTTTTGACTCTTCGTACGTCATACTAGTATCTGTTTGTGGTAGTCTTGCACCTTCTTTTGCCAGTCTGTCTGCCTCCTCGTTGCCTTGGATGTTGCAGTGTGATGGGACCCACTGTACCACTACCCTTTTTGGTGCGGACTGCTGGCGCAGTTTGCAGAGTGCTGCTCTTAAGTCATTAAGCTCAGTGTTTTTCTGGCTTTTTAGCGCTGTGACTACGGCGAGAGCATCTGTAAGCAGGACTATATGGCTTTCATTTTCATTGTGTGTCACCATTTCTTCCACTGCCGCCCTCAGTGACTCTGCCTCCGCTCTGAAATTGCTTGTGTACTTACCAGTAGCGAATGACAGTGTTATTTGTCTGCCATTTCGTAGGTTCAGCAATGCTCCTGCCCCTCCGTTCTGTGTAGTGTTTGTTACAGAACCGTCGGTGTATGCATGGGTCCAGTCCATGCTTGGGTAGCTTTTCGATATGTAGCTTAGGGTATTATCTCTCCTTTCTTTTTCAGTCTGGCAGTTTTTGTTTCCAATACCTGGTATATTTTCTACCACCTCTGGAAATATATCCTGCCTCCAGGTAGATTTTCGTACAGTAGTGATGGGTTTTGGTGTTGTTAGTGCGTTTATGGGATCTTCGTGCATCTTTGCTTTGGCTATTTCTGCAAAGTTTCTCCGCTTTAGTGTCCCATTTCCCAAATTGTTTATGAGTCCAACAGGTGAATAGAAAATATTGGTCAAGATAAGTGACATAGAATATACTTTTGTCCTGACAGATGTACATACATTAGCCAAGACAAGTGAATAAATAGCATTGCTCAAGAGACAGATGGATAGAAATAACATTTCTTGAGACATGTGCACACACAACATTGGTCTAGACAGGTGAATTGAATTACATTACTTGAGACAGGTGGACAAACATCATTAGCCAAGTGAAGACACAGCATTAGTGTATAAAGGTGAAAAACTAACACTACTTGAGACAGGTGGACAAACAGCATTAGCCAAGTGAAGACACAGCATTAGTGTATAAAGGTGAAAAACTAACATTACTTGAGACAGGTGGACAAACAGCATTAGCCAAGTGAAGACACAGCATTAGTGTATAAAGGTGAAAAACTAACATTACTTGAGACAGGTGGACAAACAGCATTAGCCAAGTGAAGACACAGCATTAGTGTATAAAGGTGAAAAACTAACATTACTTGAGACAGGTGGACAAACAGCATTAGCCAAGTGAAGACACAGCATTAGTGTATAAAGGTGAAAAACTAACATTACTTGAGACAGGTGGACAAACAGCATTAGCCAAGTGAAGACACAGCATTAGTGTATAAAGGTGAAAAACTAACATTACTTGAGACAGGTGGACAAACAGCATTAGCCAAGTGAAGACACAGCATTAGTGTATAACGGTGAAAAACTAACATTACTTGAGACAGGTGGACAAACAGCATTAGCCAAGGGAAGACACAGCATTAGTGTATAAAGGTGAAAAACTAACATTACTTGAGACAGGTGGACAAACAGCATTAGCCAAGTGAAGACACAGCATTAGTGTATAAAGGTGAAAAACTAACATTACTTGAGACAGGTGGACAAACAGCATTAGCCAAGTGAAGACACAGCATTAGTGTATAAAGGTGAAAAACTAACATTACTTGAGACAGGTGGACAAACAGCATTAGCCAAGTGAAGACACAGCATTAGTGTATAAAGGTGAAAAACTAACATTACTTGAGACAGGTGGACAAACAGCATTAGCCAAGTGAAGACACAGCATTAGTGTATAAAGGTGAAAAACTAACATTACTTGAGACAGGTCAGCAAATAGCTTTGTTCAAACAGGAGTGTGGGAATAACATTGCTCGCGTCAGATAAATACATAAGATAACTTGAGACAGGTGAATGTATTAGGTTATTCGAGACAAGTGAACAACCAACATTAGTCCAGACAGGTAAATAAATAACATTACTCGAGACAGGTGAATAAATAAGATTCATCGAGCCAGGTGAATAGATAATAATTCTCGAGACAGACAGGTGAATACATAACATTACTCGAAACAGGTAAATAAATAAGATTACCCGCTAAACTGAAAAAAAAAATATGAGGCTGTTTGAACGAATTGTTCAAACATACTGGAAATGGTCATGTAGCCTTTAGATGGCATAATAGTTGTACTATTAAATCAGGCGGATGGGGAGGGCTGAGCTACACCCTTCTAGAATCTGCAATCTGCCAAGCACGTATGACATTGATGACAGGTACAGTCACGAGGAACCGTTTTGCTGTTTAGTTGTTACCCGTGTCAACAAGTACAGCGATATCCTCTGGGTATCAGGGCGGAAGCGATAATTGTGCTACTGTGGTAATAAACATTGTTAAAGCTCAGGCGTTCAGACATCATAATTGCCGCCTGGTACGTGCGAACTCTGTTCCAAATGGAGTCAAATGTAGGCGCAGGTACATAACATGAAAAACTGCGAATGGATTTGTTGGGGATCTATGATGCACGATTGTCGAGTTCTGATGAATGATGTACAAGGGAAGTTACAGCGAGACTAAAACTAATGGAGTGAGATGTCTTGTTCACAAATGTAAAAGAAACTCGGCATTAGAGAGTCAATATCAGCAAGACTAATTTAAAGGCAGCACCCTTCAACATCCCATCGATATAGAAATATGCACCTACATCGGACCATAGTAAGGCAGACTGAGAAGTAATTTATGACCAATTGCAGAATACAGTCAACAAAAAATGTGCACAAGCAGTCCATATTACTTGTCTAGGGAGATTGGAGCCGAACATGAGACAAAGATGCCCATGTCACGTGACAAAAAGTTAGCCCTTACACTAATAAACTAACAAATGATGGTGACTACAGACTGTTAGCATTTATAAAATACAAACACATCATACGAAAGAAATTTAAAAAGTATCGTGGCGACATATTTGATATGACTCTCATAGTAAACACCACAACTGACTACAGTCCAAGATAGATCACCACAGTTCATATATGATCTTTTACTTACTTACCTCAATGGACAGTTATTAAGTTACAATTTTATTATAACGTGTATGGTATGTTCAGTTTGGAGACAGCTCTTTGATTCAGAGGAGAGTGTATGGATGGCGTGGCATCTCGCACAATTCAACAGCAGACCGACTAGCTAGTCTGTGGCAACATGTAAGTCACTCATTTATGATACAGCCATAGATTTGAACACGAGTCAAAGCACTGGGCACAAAATTATCAAGAAAAGTCTCGTCCCAGGGTAAGAAAAATCTCGTCCCGAGGTAAGAAAAGTCTCGTCCCGAGGTAAGAAAAGTGTCATCCCGGGGTAAGACAAGTGTCATCCCGGGGTAAGACAAGTGTCATCCCAGGGTAAAAAGTATGTCGTCCGAAGTAAGAAAAGTGTTGTCCCGAGGTAAGAAAAGTGTCGTCCCGAAGTAAGAAAAGTGTCGTCTTGAGGTAAGAAAAGTGTCGTCCCGAGGTAAGAAAAGTGTCGTCCCGAGGTAAGAAAAGTGTCGTCTTGAGGTAAGAAAAGTGTCGTCCCGAGGTAAGAAAAGTGTCGTCCCGAGGTAAGAAAAGTGTCGTCCCGAGGTAAGAAAAGTGTCGTCCCGAGGTAAGAAAAGTGTCGTCCCGAGGTAAGAAAAGTGTCGTCCCGAGGTAAGAAAAGTGTCGTCCCGAGGTAAGAAAAGTGTCGTCCCGAGGTAAGAAAAGTGTCGTCCCGAGGTAAGAAAAGTGTCGTCCCGAGGTAAGAAAAGTGTCGTCCCGAGGTAAGAAAAGTGTCGTCCCGAGGTAAGAAAAGTGTCGTCCCGAGGTAAGAAAAGTGTCGTCCCGAGGTAAGAAAAGTGTCGTCCCGAGGTAAGAAAAGTGTCGTCCCGAGGTAAGAAAAGTGTCGTCCCGAGGTAAGAAAAGTGTCGTCCCGAGGTAAGAAAAGTGTCGTCTTGAGGTAAGACAAGTGTCATCCCGGGGTAAGACAAGTGTCATCCCAGGGTAAAAAGTATGTCGTCCGAAGTAAGAAAAGTGTCGTCCCGAGGTAAGAAAAGTGTCGTCCCGAGGTAAGAAAAGTGTCGTCCCGAGGTAAGAAAAGTGTCGTCTTGAGGTAAGACAAGTGTCATCCCGGGGTAAGACAAGTGTCATCCCAGGGTAAAAAGTATGTCGTCCGAAGTAAGAAAAGTGTCGTCCCGAGGTAAGAAAAGTGTCGTCTTGAGGTAAGACAAGTGTCATCCCAGGGTAAAAAGTATGTCGTCCGAAGTAAGAAAAGTGTCATCCCGGGGTAAGACAAGTGTCATCCCGGGGTAAGACAAGTGTCATCCCAGGGTAAAAAGTATGTCGTCCGAAGTAAGAAAAGTGTCATCCCGAGGTAAGAAAAGTGTTGTCCCAGGGTAAAAGTCTCGTCCCGGGGTAAGACAAGTGTCATCCCAGGGTAAAAAGTATGTCGTCCGAAGTAAGAAAAGTGTCGTCCTGGGGTAAAAAAAATGTGATCGGGAGGTAAAAAACGTGTCATCAAAGGAAATAAAAGTGTCGTCTGCAAGTTAAAGAAAAGTATTCGAGGTTAAGAACAACGGTCGTTCGGGGTTAAGCAAAGTGTCGTCCATGTGTAAAGTGTAAATAAAAAGTGTCGTTCGTATGGGAAATAAGAAAACAGGGTCGTTCGGGGGTATCAAAAGGTGTCGTTCGGGGGAAAAAAGTGTTCTCCAAGGTATGAAAACAGTGTCGTCGTTTGTGTATGCAAGGAACTGTAACTTCTTTGCTCTGTATGATCGCCCCGTGTATCTGTATACTCTTTCGCCCCGTGTATCTGTATGTTCTGTCTCGCCTCGTGAATCTGTATGTTCTGTCTTGCCCCGTGTATCTGTATGTTCTGTCTCGCCCCGTGTATCTGCATGTTCTGTCTCGCCCCGTGAATCTGTAAGTTCTGTCTTGCCCCGTGTATTAGTATAATCTGTCTTTCCCTGCGTATCTGTATTATCTGACTCGCTCCGTGTATCTGTATGATCTGTCCCGATCCGTGTATCTGTATGTTCTGTCCCGCCCCGTGTATCTGTATGATCTGCCACGTCTCGTGTATCTGTATCATGTGCTATGCACCGTGTATCTCTATGATCCACCATGTCTCGTGTATCTCTATGATCTACCATATCTAGTGTATCTGTATGATCTGTCATGTCTCGTGTATTTATAGGATCTGCCATGCCCCTGTATCTGTATGATCTGCCATGCCCCGTGTATCTGTATGATCTGCCATGCCCCGTGTATCTGTATGATCTGCCATGTCTCGTGTATCTCTATGATCTGCCATGTTTCGTGTATCTGTATGTTCTGCCATGCCCCGTGTATCTGTATGCTCTGCCATGTCTCGTGTATCTGCATGTTCTGCCATATCTCGTGTATCCGTATGTTCTGCTATGCCACGTGTATCTCTATGATCTGCCATGTTTCGTGTATCTGTATGTTCTGCCATGCCCCGTGTATCTGTATGCTCTGCCATGTCTCGTGTATCTGTATGATCTGCAATACCCCGTGTATCTTTATCATGTGCCATACCCCGTGTATCTGTATGTTCTGCCATGTCTCGTGTATATGTATATTCTAGAGCTGTGCAGAGAGTCAGCATCTCTGTTTCACTGTTCTTGTTAGCTGAATTATGATTAACTAATAATTTCCTTCAAAGCTTTACATATTTCCAAACATGGTTTTCTGTGTATCCGTTCATGCTGGCTTTGTGGATTTATTGGTGAAGGCGTTTTCTTGAGCCAGTGATATGATTGAGGAATGCGTGTTGGTCACGTGATTGTAGTTGGTGATGGATCTAATAAAATGTGTGTGTTGATGATGGATCTAATGAAATGTGTGTGTTGATGATGAGTCAAATGAAATGGGTGTGTTGAGTGTGTTGATGCATGATTCTATCGTGTACACTACACTAACGGTCGTCATTGTGTATCGCTGTTCGAGTTAAGGGATTGCATTTATTTGTTATAGTTTAGGTTAAAATATTGTAATCTCGATTCTTAAGGTACACAAATCTGCAGTTGTTTTTCAGCTTTGGTTTGTCTACGTTATCTCTTGGCATTAGGGTGATGTCTGATGTTGGCCTGCTTGTGTGCCGTTTCCTGAAATGTTTCTAGATCAACTTTCAGTAGGAGAGGTCCTATGATGTGAAAGAAGCGATGGTAGAATGTTGATGTGAGGCCGTCGGGTCCGAAGGCGTTGTCTTTTTGCGCGTTATCTTTTTGCGCGTTGTTTATTGTGTTTGTTATGCCTGCAAGCGTTATGTCTGCAAGCGTTATGTCTGCAAGCGTTATGACTGCAAGCGTTATGTCTGTAAGCGTTATGTCTGTAAGCGTTATGCCTGCAAGCGTTATGACTGCCAGCGTTATGACTGCAAGCGTTATGTCTGTAAGCGTTATGTCTGTAAGCGTTATGCATGTAAGCGTTATGTCTGTAAGCGTAATGCCTGTAAGCGTTATGTCTGTAAGCGTTATGTCTGCAAGCGTTATGACTGCAAGCGATATGTCTGTAACTCGCAGGTGAGTTACCTTGTGTTGTGTCGTGTTGTGTTGTGTCGTGGCGTGTTGTGTCGGGTTGTGTTGTGTTGTGTTGTGTCTTTATGGGTTGTGTCGTGTTGTGTTGTGTCGTGTTGTGTTATGTCGTGTTGTGTTGTGTCGTGTTGTGTCGTTTTGTGTTGTATCGTGTTGTGTTGTGTCGTATTGTGTCGTGTTGTGTCGTGTTGTGTTGTGTCATGCTGTGTAGTGTTGTGTTGTGTTGTGTCGTGTTGTGTTGTGTTGAGTCGTGTTGTGTCGTGTTGTGTTGTGTCATGATGTGTCGTGTAGTGTTGTGTTGTGTAGTGTTGTGTTGAGTCGTGTTGAGTCGTGCTGTGTTGTATCGTGTAGTGTTGTGCCGTGTTGTGTTGTGTTGTGTCGTATTGTGTTGTGTCTTGTTGTGTCATGTTGTGTCGTGTACAGTCCATTTTATTATGTTTAAAAATTGGTGTTGGCTTCATAGGTATATGTGGACGCATGTCCCAATTCGTCTACTATTGCGTCTAATGTGTTCTCTTCTGAATGCTTTCTTCTTTTGCAAGGTACTGTTTATTTGCAGTTTCTTGTGTTGTAGTGTTTCGTGTTGTTCTTGGTGACCCCTGTGAACTTATAGTGCTCACATTGTTCCAGTTCGCTTTACACGAACCGGTAAGGACCAGATCATGTTCGTAAAGGGGATCTGTTCGTAAAGCGAATCTGTACGTAAAGCGAAATATAGTCTTCTTTTTAATTCATTTTATCAATCAGAAAAAGTAACGCACTTTAAATTATTTGAAAATGCGTGAACAGTTAAATAAACAAAAAAATATATAATTAAACAACAATAATCAGAAATCAACAAAAAATTACCTTTAATTATTTTGATTCTTTCAAATGTGACAGATGAATGTAGAAAAGGATAGTGATTGATGGTTTCCGAGTTAAGTCAACAACCATAAATTCAGCTTCATAACCAGAGCAAAATTGAGAGTGCCAGTTGTTTGGTTTTTGTTGATGGTTATCTCACAGATGATGACGTTACTCCATCTGAAAGGCTAAAGGTCTTTGCCCACCGATGTGGAGATTGATTCTTAAAAAAGAAGGCAATGTAATTTACGGCAGCCATGTCTGTCTCCGTTCTTGAAGAGTTGCACTGTAAGGCGTTTTGTAGCATTCAATTCACTGTAGCTCATTACTCCAAATTGTGGTGGGTATCCTAATCCTGAAGATCCATTATGAATATTATAGTCTCAACAAGAACAGATCCAAATGAATTATTTAATAGAGCTGAGTTATATATGATCTGTGTTATGTTAGAGTTGTGATATGTTATATATGTGTTACGTTACAGCTGTGTAATGCTGGGACTGTGTTATGTTGGGGCTGTGTTATGTTAGAGATGTATTATGTTAGAGCTGTGATATGTTAGAGCTGTGTTATGTTAGTGTTGTGATATGTTAGAGCTGCGTTATGTTAGAGCTGTGTTATGTTAGAGTTGTGATATGTTAGAGATGTGATATGTTAGTGCTGTAATATGTTAGAGCTGTGTTATGTTGCAGCTGTGTATGTTACAGCTGTGTTATGTTAAAGCTGTGTTATGCTGGAGCTGTGTTATGCTGGAGCTGTGTTATGCTGGAGCTTTGTTATGTTAGAGCTGTGTTATGTTAGAGCTGTGTTATGTTAGAGCTGTGTTATGTTAGAGTTGTGATATGTTAGAGCTGTGTTATGTTAGAGCTGTGTTATGTTAGAGCTATGTTATGCTGTAGCTGTGTTATGTTAGAGCTGTGTTATGTTAGATATGTTTAATGTTATAACTGTTTTATCCTACAGACCACGTTCATACCTCCACCGTCTCGTGCAATATTCTCACTCAGTTACCAGAACACGTTCATACCTCCACCTTCTCGTGTAATGCTCTCACTCAGTTACCAGAAAACGTACTTCTTCTTCTTCGTACGCTGTTTACAGCGATGTTTACGCTCCACTGTTTTATTTTGTTAAGCCTGTGGCTCAGTGCATCCGATTTCAACAGGCGTTTCTGTAGGGTTTCCCTCTTTAGCCTTTGGCTGTCCCCAGCCTAACTGCAAGGCAGCAGTTGTTTTTGGTCAGAGTTGTCTCTCTTAGGAAGTTGTCTTGCAGGACTATCGAGTCTTCCCTACTCGTGTCTATAGGGTTTGGCAATGATATGATGGGCAAAAAACATGAAAAAAAACTAGTAAAATTTGATTAAGGTTGAGCTTAATCAAAATTTAAAAATGGGTATGGTCAGATATCGCACCGAGACGAGAACACAAACAAAACCTACGTTACGACTAATAGGCCTTCATCAGGGACAACAACACTGAACTAACAAATCAACATATAAGAAAAAATGGTCAACTCATCTGTTTCAGGTGGGAGACGCTTTCTGTCTAACCGACCGGTCGTGCCAAGTACTCGATAGAAACTGAAATAGGAGCGGTCAAACAAAAAGTGGCGGAATATGCCTGATAAGCCAGGCGTGGCCAAATAGTGGTCCAGATAGGAGAACAATGAGAAGGCAATATAAGCCGGGAGGGCGTGATATTGATATAAGAGAGGATGGAAGAGAACTGATGGAAGAATGGGGGAGGTGGGGGGGGGAAGACAAATAGATGGGGGCCAGTGTGAGGGTTTAAGAAAAAGTATGGAAGATATTAATACCATGTGGTTGGAGACAGCCCATACTCGAGATAAGTCTATTCTTAAGGGCGAATCGATGACGATCGTCAGAGAAGCACGAAACTAGACCAGTGACACTGACGTCAGCCCTACCCCGGTGTTCAGGACCATTGAAGTGGATGGCAATTGGGGAACCAGTGCAGTTGCGGATGTCGTTGAGGTGTTGGCGGAAACGCTCCCGTAGTTCCATACCAGTTTCCCCAATGTAAGTCATACCACACTGGCGGCAGATGATGGAATAGATGAGGTTACGAGATTTGCATGTGAACCCCTCTTTGATGAAGAATTCAGCCTTAGGAAAGGTAATGGAGCCAGAAAAGATGACATGACGGCAGATAACACAGCCACGTGAATTTTTGCACGGCCTGGTGCCTGGGAGGCTATGAGGGCTGGTGTGTAGGCGACTACTGACCAGCAAGTCCCTCAGGTTCCTGTCACGCTTGTAGGCGACAAGGGGAGGATCGGGAAAAACTTTGCGAGTGGCAGGATCAGAGTGAAGGATAGGGAGATGGCGGAATAGGATATCCCGGACAGAGACGCTGTGAGGGTGATAGGTGAGGACGAGTTTCACACGGTCAGAGGGAGGACGGCGGGTGGGAGTGAGGGAGTCTTGACGGGAGATAAGAAGAACCCGCTGAAGGGCGGAGGAGAGAGTGGTCTCAGGGTAGAGTCGCTTGCGGAAGAAGTCAAGCATCTCGTGGGCCCTGAGAAGGAAGTCGTCGTCATCCTGACATAGGCGGCGGAGGAGTTGGGAGAAAGGAAGCGAATCGCGGCAGGATAGGGGATGGGAGGAAATGTAGAGGAGGTAGTTGTGGGCGTCAGTGGGTTTGTAGTAGACAGTGGTGGAGAGGCCCGAAGGGCAGATAGAGACAGTGATGTCCAGAAAGTGGACAGACGTGAGGGAAATGTCAGACGGGAACTTGATCGAGGGATGGAAGTCGTTGACAAAGTCGATAAAGTTGATGAGATCCTTCTCCGACATGTCAGTAATACCAATCCCATCGTCGATATATCGATAAAACATCAAAGGAAAGGGGCCCTAGAATTGAAGCCAGATCAAGTGTTCCAGGTGACCCATGAACAGGCATGCGTAGCTGGGGCCCATTCTGGTGCCCATAGCCACACCGCTGATCTGGTCGAAGAACTGGCCATTGAACTCAACCGTATTGAGAGTAAGAACGAGTTCTGCTAGACGGACGATGGCAGACGTGGAGATGGATGGGTTAACCCTTCGGTCAAGGAAGAAACGGAGGGCCAATAAACCATCAGAGTGGGGGATCGAGGCGTACAGTGAACAGACATCAAGTAGGAAGAGACGATAGGTTTGGTCGGGGGAGAGGACAATGGTAGAGAAAGTGGTTAAGGCGTGGTTGGTGTCCTTAAGAAATGTGGGAAGACTCTCCACCATAGGTTGGAAGACACTATCCAGGAAGTCCGATACAATGATATGATGGACTATGTACTATTTTGTACTATCCCGGAAGAGAGGCAGTCCAGTGTGACTTTGTCCCAGGATCATCACGTCCTGCCAGAAACGTAGCATATGCATGTAAGTGAGGTATCTCTTTGCTCCCTTTATTTTCTCGGCTCATCTGCAGTGATAGTACGCCAGAAAACGTTCATACCTCCACCTTCTCGTGTGATGCTCTCACTCAGTTACCAGAATACGTTCATACCCGGTCTCTGGTGCCTATCATTGGATCCCAACTTTTCTAACGTCTGGGCCAACTTTGTCGAAGACGATTGTTCTATGGCACAGTGAAATATGATCTTACTCAAGACTTCAAGATGGTCTTAGATAACAGAGGGATGAACAAGCATGACGATGTTGGCGAGTTACATTAACTTTGGAAATGATAACATCGAAAGGTTGGAAATTATAACATCGAAAGGTTTGAAATGATAACATCGAAAAGTTGGAAATTTTTTTTTTTTTGTTTTTTTTTTTGCGTTCGCCTAATTTATCTATTCCCCAAGGCGTGTATGCGTTACACTGTGGTTTTTATTTTGCGCCTGTCGGCCCAGTGCATCCGACTTCAGCTTGCATTTTATGTAAGGGTCTGCTTCCTCCTGCATTTTCTAAGGGTTTGCTTCCCCGGTGCTGTGATGGGGATCGAACCCAGCACCTTCTGGTTGTGAGCCGTGCCACTTAACCACTAGGCTACGCCGTCCCCGACAAGTTGGAAATGATAACATCGACTTTGAAGAGACCTTTGGCGTACTTTAGATGGGGATTAAATATAATAATGAAGGATATCTAATAGACCTCTGGTTTTGTGATAGTGTTTCAGCTGCCACGAAAGAGTGCGTAGGAGTTGTTGCTATGAACTTATTGTTGGAGAGCTGACATTTTGAGGACAATAATATGATATTTCAACTCATATGGGAACAGTTCAAATATAGGTCTCTCACGACGTACCTTCATTGCCGAGTCCGGGCTTGGATTAATAACACGAGCAGAGGTGTGGAAATGTTTACTGTACATAGTTGTTGGATGTTGTCAAGAATTGTGAAGATTCTTGACCAGCCCAGGCTGTATTAACTTGAATCACAGAAAATGGAGAAAGAGGTACTGAGCGACAAATAATTTAACGTCAAAGCTGTCACTGACAGATTGGCAAGAGAATATGTTTCAGTGTGATACACTTGTCACATTCTTCTTCTTCTTCATTCATCCTCAGATCAAGGTTCCGGTTTCTTTTACAAAGGACACCGTTGTTTGTAAGGCTGTTTCTTCTCCATACAGCTTTTGTCTCATATCTGTCTCACAAGGCCAGCATTGTTCTCTTTTCCTGCATGAACGTGCAGCTTTGCAGGATGTGTTCCACGGTCATGATATGCTCCCCACATGGGCACCTGTCCTCTGTCCCAATCCTCATTTTGTAGTAAAGATGATCATTGAGTCTGTTATGCCCAGTTCTCAGTCCGAAGATGATGACTTGCTCTTCTCCACTGTATGACCAACCTTGGGTGTTCTGCTGAGAGCTGTGTTAGGGAGAACACACATTGCTCGAGATTTTCATCTTTGTGTTGTTTAGCGCTGCTAATACTGACTCGGCATCAGACAGGAATACTATGTTTTCTCAGTGGATATCTTTATTTTGGATTACAAGGTCAGCTGCGGCCTTCAGTGCCTTTTCTTCTGCACGGACATTATTTGAATGTGTTCCCTTTGTTAATACTCGAATTTTTTTTCTCTCCATTCCTTAGTTTGTAATAGACCCCTCCACCTCCCTTGGATGTGGCTTTATTACATGAGCCATCTGTATATACGTGTATCCATGTTTCTGGTGGGTATACTCTCCTAAGATATTCTTCTGTGATAAATTTCCTTTCTGAATCTGTCTGAGTTCCCTTTTTCCCTATTCCTTCTATGGTTTCTACCATTTCAGTGGACTTTGCTTTTTTCCATGGTGGGATTTGAGATATTTGTTTTAGATCTCTAACTACTGCCTGAGTAATGATTTGGTGTGCTCTTGCAAGCTCTTTTTTTTATATGAGTTGGGTTTTCTTTAATATCACTCTTCCCATGCGATTTATCCTGTCATATATTGGGTGATCAGGCATTCGTTTGAACTTCTTCCCCTGCTGGAGTGTTTTTTGGTCTCTGCGCGTCTCCATACTTTCGATTCGTGTGATGTTCTCCATTGTATTTATTGGTGTTGTTCTCATAGCTGCAGTGATGATACGTATACCTTGGTTTTGGGTTGTATTTATTTTGTGAAAGTCATTCTTTGTTGTTTTCCCGTATTTTAGCACTGGTTTCAAATAACCTGTGTACAGTTTCTTTAGGCACTCATTACTACGGGGATCACGTCGATTCCCCACTTCATTAGCCAGACTGCCATGAAAACAGCCCGTTTCCAGGAATGGGTGCAAGGATGCCGAGGTGAGGTTTTTGGCCAATATATTCTGCCTGACCCTGACGAATATGTCTTTCTCCCTAAACCAAAGGACAGAAAACCAAACTGATCAAATAGATATAGATAAGAATTTCAGATCACCATTACAAGATGTAAACGCTTGTAGGGTAGCGGAAGTAGATTGGCCAACACTTGCTGGTAGCCACAATAAAGACGAAACTTAAACGGTATACAACAACGAATAACCACAGCCAATAGTTTAATGTCGGATTCCCCAGAAACAAGATCAATCAAGACCAATTTTAATTCTTGATATCCAATAGGTATAAAGTGCTAGAACAGCTGGGAGACGCAGACGATACCTCTTCTTCTTCTTCTTCTTCTTCTTCTTCTTCTTCTTCTTCTTCTTCTTCTTCGTAGGCTGTCAAACGTCAACCTGTATTTTTTCGAAAAAAGCAGCGGTCATCCTGAGGCTGTCGACACTGCCATAGAGCTTGTCTAGTGTTGGCACTAGTGATGTCCACCTGTGCTTTTCTGGTCCTCGTATTTCGGGCAGTTTTGCAGCAGATGTTCAGCGGTCATTTTTCCTGTACTACAACTGCATTCGTCAGTGCCACCTATCTTCAATTTATTGAATAGGTGGTACCTCAGTCTGTTGTGGCCTGTGCGGAGTCTCAAGACCATGACCTGCTCACTTCTGTTCAATTGGTAATAGGCATCATTTTTTTGTGTAGCCAGTATGTTCTGTTTCCCATGTGGCCATGTATCTGGCTCTAATGAGCCTTTTTGACTTTTCGTAGGTCACACTAGAATCTGGTTGTGGTAGTCTTGCACCTTCTTTTGCCAGTCTGTCTGCCTCCTCGTTGCCTTGGATGTTACAATGGGATGGAATCCACTTTACCACTACTCGTTTTGGTGCGGTCTGCTGGCATAGTTGACAGAGTACTGCTCTTAAATCATTAAGTTCAATATTTTTCTGGCTTTTTAGTGCTGTGACTACGGCCAGGGCAACTGTGAACAGGACTATCTGGCTTTCATTTCTTTTGCATGTCATCATTGCTTCTGCTGCAGTCCTCGGTGCCTCTGCGTCCGCTCTGAAATTGCTTGAGTATTTTCCAGACGGTACGAAGAGCACTTGTAACAGACCAAAAAAAGCTGAACGAGATTTGTTAAGAAATCCTGAGAGGCAGGAAAACACAACACACAATGTGGATACCAGCAGATACAATAGCGAAGATAAAAGTTAGGAAAATGAAGAAGCAGTTATTAGCCGTGGTAGAACCAGATGCACCACAGCCAAGACACAGGGAATAAGAATCACAGCCAAGACACAGGAAAAATGTATTGCAGTCAAGACGCCGGAAATTAGTACCACAGACAAAAGCGAAATTAAAACGTGCATTACAAGAAAGAAGAGAAAATGTACTGGCCTGTTGAGAATAAAAAACGGAAGAAGCACAGGAAATATGAAGGTTGTGTTCAACTACACATCGAAGCTCACACGAAAATGTAATCAAGTAAATGGATTTATTAATGGCCACGGAATTTGCTTAGTAGCAAGAAAGGGGAAAATGACGTTATGGGCAGATAATTTCTATTAACTTTTAAATAGACGTTTCACATGATCCCCTTTACTGCCAAATTGGAACTAACATTTAATTGTACGAAACCGATTATAAAAAAAAGGAGAAAGTTATTTTATCTCTGAAAGATAGGGTGACTCAGTGGTCTCGAGGTAAATATTTCTTCTTATCTCTGAGAAGTGAATTCAGACACCCGTGTGCAGTGGTGCGCACGTTAACAATACCTTAGCTGTTGGAAATCTAAAAGAGTATGACTAACGACTAACTAAAATTATTCTAGGGATATTCGCTCCACAGAGACTATGCTGCAAAAAAGGTGGACTGTGTGGCTTAACATCATGTCTTGGTTATGTGGTTAGCGGAGAAACATTTATAGTGTCTGGCAGGCTGCGGGTCTACCTTTCTTTTAACTGAGGCTTCCACCACCACCAATCCAAAAAATAGGCGATCGTATATTCCAGGGGCTAACAGAAGCTGGCATTGACCTGGCAAGTCACCAGTGGATATTCGCCTGCCAAAAAAAATATGAAACAAAGAAGGTCACAACTCCCCATGTGCGTCTTAACGACATAGGTGGACTGAAGAAAAATAGTTAGAAGATATTATGCATTGGCCCAGATGTGGTTTCAGCGTAAGCAATCAAAGCAGACATCAACACTTCAACATATATATTATACAAATTACTTGGTATAGTTTGGGATAGAGAAGAAATACTAGCGGACTGTAAAGATGGCCATGTAGTGAAGTTATCGAAGCAAGGGGATCTGCAACACTGCACATTATAGGTGCATCATTTTCTTATCGGTGCTTGAGGAGATATCGAACTGGGTCACATTAGAGAGATTGAACTGGATCATATTATAGAGATTGAACTGGGTCATATTAGAGAGATTGAACTGGATCATATTATAGAGATTGAACTGGATCATATTAGAGAAATTGAACTTGGTCATATTAGAAATATTGAACTGGATCATATTAGAGAACTTGAACTGGGTCATATTAGAAAGATTGAACTGGATCATATTAGAGAGATTGCACTGGGTCATATTAGAAAGATTGAATTGGATCATATTAGAGAGATTAATTGGATCATATTAGAGAAATTGCACTGGATCATATTAGAGAGATTGAACTGGGTCAGATTAGAGAGATTAACTGGATCATATTAGAGAGATTAACTGGATCATATTGGAGAGATTAACTGGATCATATTAGAGAGATTGAACTGGATCATATTAGAGAGATTGAACAGGATCATATTAAGGAAATTGAACTGGATCATATTAGAGAGATTGAACTGGATTATATTAGAGCGATTAACTGGATCATATTAGAGAGATTGAACTGGATCATATTAGAGAGATTAACTGGATCATATTAGAGAGATTAACTGGATCATATTAGAGAGATTGAACTGGATCATATTAGAGAGATTGAAAGATGCATAGCAAAAAATTCGAAGAACCGAGAGACGGGTAATCGGAAAACAATAGATCCTGATTAGAACAGATAGCTACACTGCGAATAATGGTTCAACAAATTATTCAATGGAACGCATCACCTTGTATCGAATACGTAGATTATGAAAGAGATTTGACAGTTTTGGCAGAAGATCGCTTGAAATTACTACTGTGGAAGTTCCATTTAGTTATTACACAAATTTGAAGTGCAGAGTTTTACATAAAGAAGAGTTTTTGATACCTAGGAGAAAAGAACCGATGTGAAACAGGGTTTTCTTTTATCACCAATTCTCTTTCTGGTGGCTAGTGACCGGACCATGAAGAACACGGCTTCTACTAGTGAAAGTGGAATTCGATGACTTTCGATGACAAGATTATCTGGACTTTGCTGATGACTTGGCTTTTCTGCCTCACAACCACAGCCGAATGCAAAATGAAATAACTAAACATACAGAATGTTCACTGAAATTAGCTCAGAGGGTGAACAGGGACAAAAACAACACAGATTAGGAAAAATGGCGCACCAAACCATCAGATTGTACTGGAAGACATGGTAGTACCAGAGGTAGAGTCATTCATATATCTTGGTAGTAATATAGACAAGGTCGGAGGTACTTATATCAAATTTCAGAATACAAACGACGTGAGAGGCTTTACTTGCTTTATGAAATTCGTGGAAATGGAAAGAAATTCACTCCACCACAGAAATACAGATGATAAACTTCAATGCACGGCTCTGTGACGACATGAACAAAGACAATTACAACTACAAAGATTCAAGCTTTCATCGGTAGATGCTTGCGTCGAATAGAGGAATTAAATTCGTATAATGAAGTAACAAATATAAATATGAGGGAATAAACCGGACAGATACCAGTGGTATTTCGCATAAATTGAAGCGGCTGGTGATGAATAGGACACACCTTATAGAAAACAGCTGCCTGCATTAAAAGGCAGTTCCTGTTTTGGAATTCCCAAACCAATAGAATTATGGGTAGAACTAAATACTCACGAGAACAGGAAGTCGAGGTAAACCAAATAATCGGAGAGAAAGATATGGCAGAACTGGAAAGGTTAGCGCATGATATGCAGACTAAGCGAGTATTTGTAGAGGACCTATGCACACAAGGTAGTTGAAGATTTTTTGATTGATTGATTAACACTCAAAAAATTTACAGCAAACTAAAGTGCCTCGACACAACGGATAAGAGTCGCTGATACAGAAATTGACAATCAGTAGATGTGTGAGCCAACACTTTCATTTTCTCACATGACTCTTTCAACTTGGGTTGTTGCTGTACTGTCCCTGTCTACCTTGCCTTATTAGACAAAACATTCAATATCATGAAACACAAGTTCCAGATGATATCCTGAAACCTGCGAAGCAGATGCGTACTTTATAAACAAAACCATATACTAGCTAGCTTGGAAATATCAAACATGACGTCATCGAGCTGTCTGAAAAGCCCGCCCATTTCGAATCGCAGGCACATGGTGCGAAAATGTAGACGAAATAGATGTTAGCGCAGGAAAGGGACAAAACCATAGTCATCTTCATCATTGCTAGCCACAATGCCAAAAACATAGCCGCAATAATAATAATAATAATAATAAAAATAACAACAATAATAATAGCTGTTGCTCATGGCTAGCAAAGCTTGTGAAAGCGTCAGACATGCTGCGAATGTGTTCTCTTTTGGCTGCAAAGTCAATCTTGGAACGCACATACTGCGACATTCGGGGCACACATGAATGGAGCCAGTTGTGCAGTAGTCGTGAGTTTTGTTTTGTTTCGGGCAGCAGGCTTTCGCTGAGCTTCAGCGACGGCTGAACTCTCAGCTTCTTCTTCATCGATCAACTGATGCTATGTTTCTAGTCCGGCGAGGTTTACGATCAACTGATGCTATGTTTCTAGTCCGGCGAGGTTCACCATCAACTGATGCTATGCTACTCTAGTCCGGCGAGGTTCACGAAGAAGACTGTGCGTTTCAGGTCTTCGCCGGTCCCCCACAGCTTTTCGAGCATGGTCGATCCCCCAGACCAGACTGCTCCTCTTTGGTCTGCATTGAAAGGGTATTCTTGCATAATAGGTTCTGGTGTTTGCTTTGGTGCTCCACGATCACACGTGGCAGTGTCTCTGAGACCCATTCTGTGGAGATGGGCCTCCAATGTCCTGTTCTGAGTCTGACGATCTTTGTCTGCCCATCTCTGCCAAGTGTGTCTATGCTGTCATTTTCTGGCTTTCATTCTTTGTGCTATTCTCTCCATTCTGTCCTCATGGATCGTTTGATATCGTTGCTTCTTTATAGCTCTGTGGATTTGGAATCTTCTTGCCGCCACTTACGGCTTCTGCGAGCTCATCTGCTTTCTCGTTTACATGGATCCCACAGTAAGCCGGAATCCATTGTAGGACTAAATCTGTTTTTTGAGACAGCAATCCTATGTTTTACTTTATTTCATGTGAGAGTCTATCTTGTTTGTGGCTTGAGGTGGCTTGGAGTACACTCCTGGAGTCTGTTAGAATGACCGTTTTCCTTGTATTTATGTTTTGGCTGATAAGAATCTTAGTTGCTGTATGAACAACTCTCGCTTCAGCTCTGAAATTGGTACAAGTCTCTCCTGCTGATATGGAGTGACTGACTATGTTGCCTTTGGAGTGTTCAATGTAAATTCCACTGCCGTCTCTTTTATCGCTCATGGAACCAGATCCATCTGTGTGCACGTGTGTCCAAGAGTTGCTAGGGTACTGTCTCTTGAGCTCCTGTAGAACGTGTGTCCAAGAGTTGCTAAGGTACTGTCTCTTGAGCTCCTGTAGAACGTGTCCAAGAGTTGCTAGGGTACTGTCTCTTGAGCTCCTGTAGTACGTGTGTCCAAGAGTTGCTAAGGTACTGTCTCTTGAGCTCCTGTAGAACGTACATTTTTCTCTCTGTTGCCGACTGTTCACTTTTATTCGTTAACCCTGGAACCTCTAAGATTATTTTGAACCGTGAACACTCAGCGAGCTGAGCACCTAGGGAGATACTATCGTGGTTGAATGTAAACAACTCCCAGGAAGTGATTCAACGTTGAAGCTTTTCAGAGACACGTTCAATGAGTTTCTGTAGCGTTTCTTCTGTCCCCCCCCCCCCCTTTCCAAGAAACTGTTTGCCTGTTGTGAGATTACCGTGTAACAGGTGCTTGAGAATGAGTTCCGCTGGCATGCGAACAACATGTCCCTCCCATCTTATCTAAACTGTTTGCAGAAGTGAATAGATACTCAACTGATGCCTTGTAGTTTCCAGACGTTTGTTTGGAATCTCCCAAACGCCGAGTTCGCCTTAGCATTAATGTTATTGATGTCACATCCGATATTCCCTTCTCTGGCGAAGGTACTGCTTTGGTAGGTGAAGCTATCGTCTGTCTGGACACATTGATAGCGTCGTCTACCTTGGCAGTTCCCTCACCAGGTCATCAGTAAAAATAGTCTTCTCACGGCCTGCATGATTGGAAATACATGTTCAAAATCAGAAGATGCCACTTTTCGCTATCCAATGTTATGCCCCTGCTCTCCCTGTCCCCTTTAGCTGTTATGACGGATCGTTATTTAGTCGTTGTATGGAGACCTTGGGCATCTACTGTCTTCCAGTCTTCCTACATCAAGATTATTCTCGGTCATTTCAACGCCAGAACTATCCCCAAACAAGGAAAGCTGTCTCGGAACATTTCCCGATGACCAGAGAAATGACCGAGGAGGACGCTTACCCAGAATCGCAGAAATCCACAAATTGTTCGTGATGAACACTTTTATCACAAAACCTTTAGAGAAAATATGGGCACGGCATCTCCAAACTGAAATACTGTACACAGGTGAACATCGAATATGTGTTGTTCAGCGATATTAAGTTCGCTACATATAAGACGGACTACATCGTTTAGACATAGTTAGTTTGCAGACGCCAATCAGGACCTCAATAAATCTGCACGCTTCACTTTAAAAGCTGAAGTTTAGAATATAATGATGCTTAATGGTAGTAGATCAAATCAAGCGACAAGATTTGCAAACCTCTGGTAAGTGAGTATATCTTTTAAAAAAAGACGAAACTGCTTGGCATGCGAAGAAAACTGAAAGTTAGAGAAGTATTGGACAAAATCCCAACTAGGTTGGCAGCAGTAGAGATGGGTCCAACTCAACCAATCAGACCCGACGAAAACGTTTACGTCATCAACCAGTCAAAATTAAGATGAGATGAAATAACTATAGACGTCCTTAAAGCTGTAGGTTGGGGGGTGGATTACAGCATTTCAGCTGACCACGCTGTTTAATAAATGCCTCGAATTAGCATAAATTCTTGACCAATCGAAGTCCTAAAAGACTACTACATATAAGATGTAAGGTATTCAGTAGTCATTACCAACAGAATTGACAGGCAACACGATGAACATCAACATAAAAAACAATCCGAATCCAGGAAAGGGATTTCTCCCAATTGACCATCTCCACACGATCAATCAACTGATAGAGAGGTCACGTAAACTGCACACACCCTAGTGTCGCGTGTATATCGATCAAGAGAAAGCTTTTAATAGTATCGAGACTAATGTTGTTGTAAATGTTCTCAATATACAGGGCATCTACGAAACATACACCAAACTGATCGAGAAAACCAACATAGACTACAATACAGCCATAATGTTATATCACAGTCCAGTACAGGTAGCAAGAGAAGTAGTCGCGAGTAGATAAATTGTTTCGATACTTGCCTACTGACAAGAAGGGAAGTAAATGGAATTCCCAGTAACATATATGTTGTATATCTGTTAGGGGTGAAATAAACAAACATAGATGCGCACTAAGTAGCGAAGCAGCCTGTAGACCACGGCGTAAAAACCTTTTGATTGTCCCAGCAATAGGAAACAAGTCGTAGGACAGTTTTTCTTTCTTTTGACACGAGTATTCCGACACAGCGACACCATCTCCCAAACAGAGTGACACCATATCTCAACAGGGCGACACAATCTCCCAACAGGACGACACCATCTTTCCAGTAGGGCGGCTACACATCTCTCAACAGATCGACATCATCTTCCCAACAGAATGACACCATCTCTCAAGAGGGCGACACCATCTCCCCAACAAAGTGACACCAACTCCCAACAGATCGACACATTCTCCCCAACAAAGGGACACCATCTCCCAAACCAAATGACACCATCTTTCCAGTAGGGCGATACATCTCTCAGCAGAGCGATATCATCTCCCCAACAGAACGACACAATCTCTTCATTAAGTGACATTATCTTCCTAACACTATTTCCCAAATTAGGCGACACCATTTTCCCAATATGACAACACCATCTGTCCAACAGAACGACATTATCTCGCCAACACAGCGATACCATCTCCCCAACAGAGCGGCACCTTCTGCCAACAGGGTGACACTATTACTCCTCCCATCCCCTCCCACAGAGCGACAACATCTCCCAAAAATGGTGACACTTTCTTCCCAACAGAACAACAGCATCTCCCCAACAGGGTGACACCATCTCCCCAAAATGACGACACTATCACTATCTCCGCAACACAGTGGAACAAGCTCTTCAACATGGTCGCACTATATTCATAACACAGCGACACCATCTACCGAAAACGGCGACACTATATACCTGACAGGACGACACTTTCTTCCCAAAAGGGTAACACTATCTCCCCAAAAGGGTGACACTATCTCCCCAAAAGGGCGACATCGTCTCCCCATAGAGTGACACTATATCCCAACAGGCCGACACCATCTCCTCAACAGGACTGCATCGTCTCACCAAACCTATTTACAGCGGATTTCGTAGAACGTTTGCAATAGTTAAACAGGATCGATAAGCGGGCAAATATAGATGATGTGTAGATGACGAGTGACGCACCAATAGATGATGTGTAGATGACATCGTGCTTATCAGTCGTACCATGGATGAAACCCAACAATCCTTGGACGACCTAAATGAGGTCAACGGTGCTACCGGTCTGAAGATACTCGAATTGCCAAAAGCAGGGCATCAAACTTGGAGAGGAAAATATCGAAGAGGTCATCTCATATATCTACATAAGCCGAGAGAGAAATGTCACCCCCAAGACTGACCAAGAAATCTCTAGACAATGAGAAGCAGCTTTGTATTCCATTCAACTCCATTAAGCCAATATTCCAAGAGATGGAAGACACTACGACAAGAGTACCCACATTTGATTACATGCTCATTCTAACGTAGTGGGGAACTTGCACACAACAGATTCTAAGAAGCTGCGTGTCACCGAGAAACAGTAACGGAAATACAGAATCTTCAGGTTTATATAAGGAATTAGATCCGAAATTAAGAAATTCAACAACAAACTTCGTTTCCATATGGCGAAATCAGCGATATCCCGCAAATATCGCCGGACTGGCCTTGTGGTATGCGTATCTGACAACAGATGGATACAAAGAACATTGGTGTTGTTCCACAGGACTACTGACGTATGCAGTGACGTGATGGATTGACCAAAGACCTAGGCCTCCATTGATACAGCACTTCAAAAGACCGGGAATCACACTTAATATTGTTGGCTTCCATCTGTACTTGGCTGACCTCCATAATAATGTGAAAATGTGATAATTTTACAACATGTATTATTTTGTCACCTACTTTGGTTACAACCCGAGTCTAGCACTGAAGCCACACTTATGTTACGACCATTGCCTCTATTGTTACTACATTGTAACTAAAGGATGCTGTAAATGTTAGGTTTCTATATCAGGAGAGTATTAATCCAACATGCTGCTGTGGTCATCATGATCGTCAAGTGCCGTCTCCGCATGGTTAGTTGAAAGTCAAACAGTGTCCCTACCACATCTTTATGTTGTCTGTCCATCTGTACATCTGTAATATAACTCCCTAATCCACCTTTCTCACCAACATAAGTGATCTGCTAAGGAAGTTAAACTCCAGCACAGTTTATGAATTTCTCGACTAAGTCCAGGAGTCCATAAGTCCACAGGAAAGAACCAGCTTGTTTTAATGACTTGAGGCATTGTATCTAAACTGTTATAGAAGTCTGCAAGACTTGAGGCTGTAAAAACATAATCAATGTGAAATGAGTGTAATATCGTTCTCTGCCCACAAAGCGGCCGTAATGACGCCTGCGAAATGGAAAATGCATTAGGAGCTCGCTGTGGTTGGTCAACGCTGATCCGAGACACCGGAAATGCATCACATCAAATGTACGATCCCAGAAGTCAGTGCAGACCGACGGATTTACAAGTTGACGGACGGAATATTATTCTCTTAATTTTTATATAAACGACACAGTGCTCGTAAAATGAATTTGTGGCACTCAGTACTGGCGGTGCACTACATAATACGATATATCAGAACCAACAGGGCTCTAAATAATGTAACATAACAATACTGACAGTGCTCTAGACAATGGGACATAACAATATTGACGGTGCTTTAAACAATGTAACCATAACAGTACTGACAGTGCACTAGACAATTGGGGTATTTTTGTACTGACGGCGTACTAAACAATGTGACATAACATTACTCACGGTGCACTAAATATCAAATTGAGATCATTTCCTAGAAGTTTGTGGAAGCTTATACTAAAACTTTATTTTCTAGAACTTTGAAATGCCATATGATACTACATCTATCCCTACACCTTACGTGGACATGTGCCGTGCCATTTTTTCCTACACCTTACGCTGACATATGATGTGCCATATTTCCCTACATCTTACGCTGACATGTGATGTGCCATATTTCCCTACACGTTACGTTGACATATGATGTGCCATCTTTCCCCACACCCTACGCTCACATATGATGTGCCATCTTTCCCCACACCTAACGCTCACATATGATGTGACATATTTCCCTACACCTTACGCTCACATATGATGCGACATATATCCCTACACATTACGCTCACATATGATGTGACATATTTCCCTACACATTACGCTCACATATGATGTGACATATTTCCCTACACCTTACGCTCACATATGATGCGACATATTTCCTTACAACTGTGTAATATCAGACGGTGTTTCATCTTCACAACTCGGCTTTCTAGTAGCACACCCTGGAAACGGGCTGTTTTCATGGCAGCCTGGCTAACGAGGTGAGAGATCGACGTGATCACCGTGGTAGTGAACGAGACGCAGACAAAGCCAAGCATAGCACAACCGTCTTAAGGACTTCGGCCTACCTTCATTAGCACGCTCGGGATGTGAAGAAAGCTACTGCAACACGTCACTTAACGTAACTTTCACTGCGCACATAAAAGTAAATATATTCATTTTGGACATTCGAAACAAGAACACATAGTGATCACAGCAGGATGAGACACTACCATCGTGTAGCGCTGTTCAGTTTTCTGATCGTACTTGAACAATAACCAACTAGACCAATGTTTTATCGTCAAGCTGTTAAAGATATCACTGGGGATATTGTCTGTCTTATTTCTCTGAGCACTACACATTAATATCACAAATGGGAATTGTTTCCGAGCTACTCAAACTATAACTTCTCGGTCGTATGTGCAACTAGATGATACTGTCTTATGCCATTAGCTACTTCTGCCGAGGGAGTACATTTTTAACCGCAAACAAAATAACTCTGGTTTCATCACGGCGCTATTTTCTTCGTAATTGTGAAGCAGTCGGTTTGGGTTTATGCAGGCTGTTTCTGTAGTTATATTGTGCCAAGACCTTCAAGTTAAGTACAACGTCTAAGCTGATCATATGTAGTCTCTATGATGCACGATAAAACACCAGACCAACTAGCTACAGCTGTGAATGTTGGGACAATGACCTTCCTTGTACAGTCACGAGACGAGGACAGCCAATAGAATAGCTTGCAGACTGAATGATGAATGCCATGTTCTGCAGCACGAGCCTTCCGTTGAATGTGCCACGCTTGGCAGATGTTCACATAAACTGTGCTCAGGGATTCTTCTTGTTGTTTAATGCCCACAATGAGTAAGTTTTCTCTATTGTGCGACCTGAGTGACGAGTTGTAGTAGTTTTCCTTACATTCCGAGCCTGCTGATGGCGTTGTACTGCGGTCCCCCAGACGGTTGTGCTATGCATCTTCGTTACGTTTGCCACTACGGAGATCAAGTAGATCCACATCTGCTCAGCGAGACTGCCTTGGAAACAGCCTGTTTCCAGGAAACGCTAAATGGAAGAGAGGTGGTGGTCTTGGCCATTATATTGTGCGTAACCCTGACGCAGCGTCCAGGTCAGTATGTTGTGCCTAACCCTGACGCGACGTCCAGGTCAGTATGTTGTGCCTAACCCTGACGCGGCGTCCAGGTCAGTATGTTGTGCCTAACCCTGACGCGACGTCCAGATCAGTATGTTGGGCCTAACCCTGACGCGGCGTCCAGGTCAGTATGTTGTGCCTAACCCTGACGCGGCGTCCAGGTCAGTATGTTGTGCCTAACCCTGACGTTACGTCCAGGTCAGTATGTTGTGCCTAACCCTGACGCGACGTCCAAGTCAGTATATTGTGCCTAACCCTGACGCGACGTCCAAGTCAGTATATTGTGCCTAACCCTGACGCGACGTCCAGGTCAGTATGTTGTGCCTCACCGGACTAGCGTCTAGGTTCCTCAGCTGCAGCTGTGATTGTTGAGACAGTGAGCTTCTCTAGTCACGAGACGAACCAAACCGGTAGCAAAGCTTGCAGACTCAAAGATTGATGCGATGTTCTAGTCCAATTCCCTCCCCCTGAATCTCTCATGCTTGACAGCTGTTTAGATAAACTGTCCACAGGGATAGACGTCCACTTGTCCCCTCATTCTCTCTCTCTCTCTCTGTGTGTGTGTGTGTGTGCGCGCGCGAGCGCGCGTGCATGTCACGGTGTCTGCTAGTCTGATCGTTGATAACACATATATCTCATTATTTTTTAAAATATTTTTTTTTGGTTTGGTCTGTTAATTTTTTCACATTTTGTGGTGATTTTGAGTTTCTTTCTTGTGCTTGCCTGATGTACTTTTAGTGTACTAGTGTGGTTTCCGTTATTATGTCTCTTTTTATGTGCTATCATAAAGCTATCGACAAAAAACATATTGCACGGAGAGAGAACGAATGTTTGCCACACAAACAAACAACACAAAATTGATGCAATGAGAAAAATAGCTTGGAAAAAAATACATAGAAGTGATTAAGTTGTCATATACGCACCTTCATATGCGCTCATTTTAATTCAATTCATTGGGCGCCTCTACGTGTGAACATTCGCCAGTTTTACATCTGGGCGCCTCTACATGTGTTCAGTCCCTTAATTATATCTCGGCGCCGATACATGTGTTCAGTCCGTTAATTACATATGGGCGCCTCTACTTGTGTTCAGTCCCTTAATTACATCTGGGCGCCTCTACATGTGTTCAGTCCCTTAATTACACCTGGGCGCCTCTACTTGTGTTCAGTCCCGTAATTACATCTGGGCGCCTCTACGTGTGTTCAGTCCCTTAATTACATCTGGGTGCCTCTACACGTGTTCAGTCCCTTAATTACACCTGGGCGCCTCTACGTGTGTTCAGTCCCTTAATTACATCTGGGCGCCTCTACATGTGAACATTCCCTAGTTTTACATCTGGGCGCCTCTACATGTGTTCAGTCCCTTAATTACACCTGGGCGCCTCTACTTGTGTTCAGTCCCGTAATTACATCTGGGCGCCTCTACGTGTGTTCAGTCCCTTAATTACATCTGGGTGCCTCTACACGTGTTCAGTCCCTTAATTACACCTGGGCGCCTCTACGTGTGTTCAGTCCCTTAATTACATCTGGGCGCCTCTACTTGTTTTCAGTCCCTTAATTACATCTGGGCGCTTCTACTTGTTTTCAGTCCCTTAATTACATCTGGGCGCCTCTACGTGTGTCCAGTCCCTTTCATTACTGAACGTGCCATTGACAGAGCAGGAACTCCAGACCTCCAGCGGAAGCTCCCAACTAATTATACGGTACCAATTTACAGCTGAATGGACTGCAATACATGATCAGCCCATAATAACACGCTTTAAATTTCCAGATGTTTTAAATCTAGCATTCTGTGATTTGTAGCTGGTTCATTGGGCGGCTGATTGGCTCAGTGGTAGACCACCCGCTTGTTATGGCAAAGGTACGTGGTTCAACTCCCGCTAACGGGAACTCCAGTCGACCCAGCTGTAAACGGGTACCTGTATGACAACTAGGGAAGGAACAAACAAAGAAGAGAGCGGGTCATGTCACCAGTGGCAACACTAGACAAGCTCTATGGCAGTGTCGACAGCCTCAGGATGACGGCTGCTTTTTCGAAAAAATAATGGTTACTGTCTGACTGCGTACGAAGAAGAAGAAGAAGAAGAAGACGAAGAAGAAGAAGAAGAAGTAACCCTGCTATCTATATCAAATAATCTCTTCTTTCTAGTTTTTGTATTGCTTGTAAGATGCGTATTAATCATAACTTCTCCTTTATAAAGTCTTTATATGTTGTGTTTCAATTAAACACAAGTTGACAATGCATGCTTCCAATTATGTTAGATAGCTGTGTAACATCGTTTTAGGAAGATATTATATAAATAATTTTGTAGATGAGTTCTGAGTATGGCTGTTGTAACGGGATACACTGGTACCATACCAGAACATCAATAAATCAACTCACGTCTGCTCTGATGATTCAGACTGATCACCACCTGCACCAATATTTGCAGACGTGTGAAAGTCAGGAAATGGCGCGAAACTTGGCGCTCTCGCCTTTAGTTGCTTTTTATTTTTTTATTTTCCCAACCTCTTTCTCGTCAGTCGCAGCGAGAATTTTGGTTCATAAATCGATGGGGAAAAAATGTAAGCACACATAAAACAGGCCAAACAGAAAACATTTGCCACTCACATACATCTTGTCACACTTATTAAAGAGACTGTGAGAGCAAAGTGTAAACAGGGTCAGGTGATACGTACTGATGAAGGTGGGAGCGAAGTGTAATCAAGGTCAGATGATACGTACTGATGAGGGTGGGAGCGAAGTGTAATCAAGGTCAGGTGAAACGTACTGATGAGCGTGGGAGCGAAGTGTAATCAGGGTCAGGTGAAACGAACTGATGAGGGTGGGAGCGAAGTGTAATCAGGGTCAGGTGAAACGTACTGATGAGGGTGGGAGCGAAGTGTAATCAGGGTCAGGTGAAACGTACTGATGAGGGTGGGAGCGAAGTGTAATCAGGGTCAGATGAAACGTACTGATGAGGACCCCACCTCACGTCCATGTTCGTGCTCTTGGAAACAGGCGGGGCTAAAACAATCATTAGGTGGGGACCGACACTGCAGATCCCCATAGTGGTAAGGTTACTGAGGAACATCGCATACCCTGACAGGCAGAAGGAAAGCATCTTACTTTCTCAGCTGTAGTCGGGATATTAGAAGGGCCATTGTAACCGGGTTTCGCATTCAATGTCGACAAGAGTTAGTCCCCTTCAGCAACAGTTACTTCAAATAGCATCAACAAAGAGAGATGTATGAAAGATGTACTACACTGTCCTTGTACACAAACGTAGATCAATCTAGTTATACATTAAAAGACAGATGCGTACAACACTGTTCATCTACACATACAGATATAAACCTATTCACATACAGTAGACATTTACATATATAAATAAATTTAGTCACATATATAAAACCAGTTTGATATATATATATATATATATATATATATATATATATATATATATATATATAGAGAGAGAGAGAGAGAGAGAGAGAGAGAGAGAAGGATAGTGAGAAAACTTGTATCGATTAAACATACAAAATCATCTTCGTCTTCTTTACATGATCCAGTGCAAGTTTGAGTGTATTTTGAACCAAGTGATCTTCTAATCATATAATTTACCTGCCATATTAGATCACCTGTCTTCAGTACTCATTCCCCTACAAATGACATGTTTAAAAGTCATTCTCGTGCTAGAGTTGTGGCCCTCATGTGTGCCATGGATTATATCCCACCAACGGCAGAACCAGATCTCAACTATCTGGATGGATGAACACCGAGTTCTAGACGAACGTCTCCTGCTGGTCGCGGTGTACATGTTTGAGTTGTGTGTTCAAGTCTATGGACAAGTTTAACACTATTACTATTAATTGGACGATGCGGCTAACATCTGGTCAGGCAAAGCACACTAATTAAACAATGTAAGCCAGAATCAGGAGAAATATACTGACCCTTACCTGACCTTCTCGTTGGTCGTGCTTGAAACGGGCAGGTCAACAGTCTGGCTAACAAGGTGAGGTTCAATGTGATCTCCGTAGTAGTGATTAATACGCAGATGAAGCCAACATTGCACAACTGCCTGGAGGACTGCGGTAAACGTCATCAGCACGCTCAGGATGACAGGAAAGCTACAACATTCTGCCACAAGCTCCGTTCTTTTCAGGGCTCACAAAAGAGTTACCAACCCATTGTAGGCATTAGCAACCAACCAACCATTACTATTACAAAGATTATACAAAGAAGAAGTAAACATTACAGAGGAATGGATAGATCCAAGAATGAGGACTAAGTAAAATAAAGGAACCTGTTTTACGTTGCATCAAACCAGTCCCTAGTGCCGTGGCTTCGCCTTAATGAAGGAAAGAATGACAGGGCAAAAACATGATCAACGTGTAAAAAGATACATATAACAGATAGAATATATAAATGTGGCACTCTTAGGGATTAACTAGACGAGAGACTCTTATCACAGATAAATATGTGACGGGAATATAGTGCAGACCGTGCGGGGTTACCAAACGGGGTTAAATTATTAAGGCAAGAACGAATACAATCTCTTGGCCTCGTAATATTGTTGTTCAGAATAAATGCTTGTTGCTCAGACCTGTGTAATTTTTTACAAGACTATTATGCCATTATGTTAGCAATTAAGGCGATATGTAATATGCATAATAGCTGATTTTGGGTTTGGAAATATAGATTTAAAGCCGTCGTATCTCAAGAAAAGACTGACAGGAAGCTCGAAATAATGTGTGTTTGAATCTGCAAGTTTCAAGCGTCACCTGGTCTAAATGGAAATGAGATCGGCGACTAGTCTTATCCGAGACGGACGATCAACTCTAAAATCACCTGCAGATGCTGTTTTGCGGAAAAAAAATCAGACTTTTGTCAGCTTAAAATCGAAATGGGCAGACATTATGAAATGGGCAGACAGTATGAAATTGGCAGACAGTATGACATGGGCAGACAGTCCAAACAAAAATGATAAAGGTAACGATATTTTTATCTCGTAGTGACCTGCTTGAATAGCAGAAGCAGGCGCCGTCTCCATCAGATTTGACGAAACTCCCGTGTGTCTGCACACTCGATGGAAAGTACACACACAAATAGGTCCTCTACACCGCCTGGTGCATAAGAGGAGCAAAAGAAGAGAAAAGAACTGACATTAAGTTTGTGAAGAAACACGGCGGTCTACAGTTAAACAGCTCATGTGTTCTCACAGGACAGTCTAATATGTTTAACAGAAGTTAGGACCAGGTACCAGGGGCATACAATCTAGGAGTGACAAAAGAAACACGATGGTCTACAATTAAACAATCACAGGACAGTCTAACATGTTTCTTTGCTGTTGCTGGTGTTGTTGTTGTAACAGATTCAGCAGCTTCCTAGATTCGGTCCATTGCTATGTAATAGTATTTGCACGTTTGTTATTTGCTGTGTAGTGTTATACAATGTGTTTCATTTACCTGACCTAGGAGGAAGGGCATATTTCTAAAGCAGTTGAGCGCCGAAATTATGACTTCGACATCGTATGTAGATTTGTCTGACAATCCTTCTGGCTTATATCAATAGGCACGAAATGTGAAAAAATATAATACCTGTCTTGGTTTATTGTTTCATTCTGTATGTGTCATCAAGTTTAACAAAAGCTGTGCAAAAAAGGTCAGTATAAACGTGCATATCAATTAAAAACAAGACAAAACCGATTTATGTTTTTAGGGGAGCGATTAACTTTCGACAAGCCTAAAAAAAAAAGTTGACATGCAATGGGAGATATGACCTTTTAACTGATTGACGTTGTTGATCTGCTGTGACAATGTTAACTTGTCTTGTACCTTATTTACCTATTTTTATGTCACTTTCTACTTTACTTTTGTTATTTGTTAAATTCTGCTTTCCTGTTCCTACATGTCCATGAATCTAGGTCGATATTTTCTTTCTCTGATTATTTGTTGAGTGCCAAAGCGGTAAAATCATTGCTTTTCGCGGAAAAATTCGGTTTCGTTTCTCTGCATCATGAACCACCAGCTGTAGTGAACACTATGCTTACTGTTAGGGATAGAAGAGTAGCTAGGAAGGGAACTGAACACCCTACAACCTAATAGTGATGACTGCAACACTGAAATCTCTGACAGTTGATTCTCGACAGCAATGTCTGCCATGGGATTGGAACTTGCAGAATAGCAGGCGAACGAGCAACATGGACACGTCTTCAGATCAAGGAGTCGAGGGCTCAAATCTTGGTCAATATACCATTGTTTTCTGTCCATGGTAAAATAGAAACCTAGATTGCACACTATGTTTCCGCTACTGGGCAAGCTGCTTTTATTCATAAGCATGACGCTGGTTTAATTGGACCAAATACTTGGACTCCTAGTGTTCAAACAGGCATATTTATGTCTACTGTCAGGTAGACACATGCTGTCTTTAGTAGATGTTTTGTGTGATTTGACTTCCTGCACCTAACTAGGAGTGAAGATAGGTTGTGTATTGCGTTTGAAGTTCAATATTTTAAGAAATTATTGCTCATTTCCATTTCTCATGTCAATGCTTCTTTAACCTGCGCAGAGCGTACACATAACTTCCGAGTTTACTATTCACTTCCGAGACGACAAGGCGTTTGAAATGCCCTTCCTTGAGACCAAGAAAAACTTGAAACGTGCAGGATTCGAATACTTACCATTTCGAGCTTCCACTCCTTGGCCTCTTGAGAACGAGTGAGTTACATCTCTGCTATCTCCAACCTCACATTTAGCTATTGTATACAATAATCTCGATCTTAATTGCTAACAGAAGGGTATGCTAGTCTTTAAAAAAATGACACAGACGTCTGAGCAACAAGCATTTATTCTGAACAAAAATGTTACTAAGCCAAGAGATTGTATTCGTTCTTGCCTTAATAATTTAACCCCATTTGGTAACCCCGCTCGGTCTGCACTATGTTCCTGTCACATATTTCTCACTGATAAAAGTCTCTCTTCTACTTAATCTCCAAGAGGGCTACATTTATATATCATATCTGTTATACGTATCTATATGAAGTCCATCATGTTCATGCCCTGTTCTTATCAGGTTGCCATTCTTTACTTCATTTAGGCGAAACCCGGGCCACTAGGGACTGGCTTGATGCAACGTAAAACAGGTTTCTTCATTTTACTTAGTCCTCATCAATGGATCTATCCATTCCTCTGTAGTGTTTACTTTATCTTTGTATAATATTTGTAATACTAATAGTGTTACACTTATCCATAGAATAGAACCGACAACTCAAACATGCACACCACTACCAGCACGGGACGTTCGTCTAGAACTCGGTGTTCATCCATCCAGAAAGTTGAGATCTGGTTCTGCTGTTGGGAAATAAGCCATGGCACGCACGAGGGCCACAACTCTAGCATAATAATGACTTTTAAACATTTCATTTGTAGGGGAATGAGTATTGAAGACAGGTGATCTAACATGGCAGGTAAATTATATGATTAGAAGATCACTTGGTTCAAAACCACTCAAAGTTGCATTCGATCATGAAAAGAAGACGAAGATGATTTTGTCTGTTTAATCGATATATCCAGGGAACATTTTGAGCTTTTTCTTGCTGTTATGTTTATGTTTGTAGTTCGAATGTTCTCAGTTTCCATCACCATCTGTCTGTCTGCATGGATCTCTCTCTCTCTCTCTCTCTCCTATTCTATGTATACGAATACATCTATTTATGAATGTGTATGTCTACAGTATGTAATATGTGTTAATAGAATAACATGAGATATCCGTTTGATCTGGTTATGTATGAGTGACTAGAATGTTTCTGAATGCAGTATTGTACATATAATTTAGACGTCTCTCATTGTTGTTATTGTTTGAAAGTGTTGCTTAGCTGAGTGCAACTCTTCGGAAGACAATCCATCGTTCTCTAGGTCAGAGGTTTCAAACTGTGTATGGCCGCTTCCAGGGGTGTCGCTTGCCCTCGGCTAAGGGCGCCGCGGTGGCTTGGGAAAAGTGTTGAG
Organism: Ariolimax columbianus; assembly: GCA_036924085.1. Classification (NCBI taxonomy): domain Eukaryota; kingdom Metazoa; phylum Mollusca; class Gastropoda; order Stylommatophora; family Arionidae; genus Ariolimax; species Ariolimax columbianus. Next base: position 6,864,982 of record JAVGWX010000001.1, on the reverse strand, counting down.
CTCGATATTATGAGCCAAGGTCCATCAATTAATATAGATGTTCGTATGACTCAAAGATCTGATGGTGAGGCCCTCAGGCCAGGCAGATCATCGACTCCAACTGGTCAAAGAGGCCGATTTCAGAGTCAGTACAAGTAATAGAGATGACGGCCTAAAGCCTGACTGCATTACAGTGGACAACTCTGAAATGGGACTAAAACAAAACTAAGAATAGGCACCTGGAACGTCAGGAGCCTATACCAGGGCAAGTTGTTCACGATTAGAAGAGGAATGAAGAGAACCACGATAGAGATTCTTGGAGTCTCTGAGCACAGATGGGCCGGTCAAGGGCACTGTACCAGCTCCTCATGAGAAACATTCATATACTATGACATTGACAAGGGCGAAAAAAGCGGGGTCAGCTTTATTCTGTCAAAGAAGACGGTACATTTAATACTCAGTTACAATCCAGTCAACGACTGAATAATTGTAATCAGATTAAAGAGAAAGACTAGAAATTTAACAATAATTCAAGTGCATGCACCAACATCAGCAGCAGACGATTGCGAAATGGAGGATTTGTATAACACTTTGCAAGAAACGATGGAAAAAGTTGAAAAAGAGATATCTTGATCATTATTAGCGATTTCAATGCGAAAGTAGGAGAAGAAAGAGCCGAAGAGGAGAGAAGTGTTCGAGGACCTTTTGGTTTGGGACACAGAAATGAGCGAGGAGAAAAACTGGTTGAATTCTGCACGGAAAACAACCTCTCCATTGCCAACACCTTCTTCAAACAACATCTACGTAGACTATACGCGTGGACCTCCCCAGATGGCAACAGCAGAAACCAAATAGATTACATCCTAGTGCAACAAAGATGGAGATCAAATGTGCTGGCGACAAAAACTCTGCCAGGAGCAGACTGCGATACCGACCATGAATTACTGTTTGCAGTTTTCCAAACAAGACTACGTAGAATCAACAAAGGTTGCGAGTCAATACGGTTCGATGTAACAGCAATAGGTACTAAATACAACATCAAAGTAGAAAATAGGAAGAGATGACATCTGAGGATTTGACATCGTACGCAAGAGATATTTTGATCTCGACAGCGAAAGAAATGATTCCCAAGATGTCGCACAAGATACAGAGCTATATAACAGAGGCAACACAGAAACTCATTGCAGAAAGGCAACAATTAAAACAAATGGGAAGTAAGGGTACCAGCACAGCATATTAAAACTGCCCAAGAAAGATCAGAAGAGAAATAAGAAAAGATAAAAGAAGATACATAGTAGACACGTGTAAAGATATAGAAAACCTACAACAACAAAGCAGAGGGCGAGAGAGAGAGATGCATTTAAAGCAATAAGAACACTGACAAGGGAGTTCCGTCCGGTTCCACATGTCATAAATGACAAAAACAGGAAAACACATTAACATAAACTAAAACATACTGATTAGATGGAGAGAGTACTACAGAACCATTTATGGAGATAGCACAAAGCGCTCAGTTATAATCCTACCAAAGGATGAGAAAGAACCTCAACCAACTTTGGAAGAAGTACGCTCTGCAATTAAAAGCCTGATAAAGGGAAAGTCCCCAGGATGCGATGATATCCCAGCAGAGCTAATACAAGCAGGAGGAGAGGCATGTGCTCGAGTCTATCACAAGCTGTGTAAACAAATATGGCACAGTGCAGAGTGGCCAGAAGCATGGAAGAAATCAATTTATATTTCCCTCCCCAAAAAGGCAACCTGAAGCTGTTCACGAACTATCGAACTATTGCGATGATCGGCCACGCTAGCAAGATACTCTTCCGAATCCTATTAAGAAGGATAGAGAAAATGTTTGAATCGTAAATTCACGTAGTCCAGGTAAGTTTTAGGAAAGACAGAGGGACCCGGGACCATATATTTAATTTACGGAATATTTATGAACAATGTAGAGAGTTTAATGTAGACATGTACACATGTTTAATTGATTACACTAAGACCTTCGACACGGTAAAACATCAAAATCTGTGAAGAATCATGAAGGAAATTGGGTTTCCTTTGCATATAGTCCATCTCATTGAAACATTATACCAAGATCAACAAGCCGCTGTCCGAGTATCTGGGCAAACATCAGATTGGCTTGCAGTACAAAAGGGAGTCCGACAGGGATGTATCCTCTCACCTTATCTGTACAACATATATGCGGAATGTATAATGAGAAATGTTCGAGAAGATGTGAACATAAAAGTTTCAACCCATTTACGATTGGGGGGTACGAGATACTATCAAGAAATACAGAAGGGCTAGAGCAGCTACTTTCAGCCGTAAATGGACATAGTAAAGATCAAAATCTGTTCATAAACATAAATAAAACAAAGATAATGACCACCGACAAAACACAATGTCAGCATAAATTTACAGTGGGTGGTGAGGAAATAGATGAGATCACACATTATGAATATCTGGGCTCCAGAATTGACAAAAATGGTGACTGCTCGAAAGGAATCAGAAGAAGACTCATCATGTAGCATGTCCTTTGTAGAACGTCGCTCCCATCACAGTCTGTCTGAAAGAAACTCGTTCCCTTGCCAAAACTCCAGCTTCCGCCACTGTCATACTCAGGCACTCCTGGATATCTTGGTGCCATCGTCTTCTTGGTCTACCCCTTCCTCTTTTGCCTGGCACCATACCTTCCATCACCGTCCTCTCAAGACAGTTGTGTCTCTTGATGTGACCAAAGTATTTGCATTTTCTAGCCACAATGGAATTGATAAACCAGTTCTCCTCTATGCTCAACTCTTGCCGAATGTCTACATTTGTTCTTTTCTCTGTCCAGGGTATTCTGAGGATCTTTCTGTAACATTTTGACTCGAAGGATTCGATTCTTTGTCTAGACGTTTTGGTAATCGTCCATGCTTCACAGCCATAAGCTGCCACAGGAAAAACACAGGCTCTCAAGACTTTTACTTTTATCGTTTTGTTGGTGCCCTGCCATAATTTCTTCAGGCTGTTCAGTCTCTGCATTGCCATAGCTAGTCTTCTTCTGATTTCTTTCAAGCAGTCACCATTTTTGTCGATTCTGGAGCCCAGATATTCAAAATGTGTAACCTGATCTATTTCCTCACCACCCACTGTAAATGTATGCTGACATTGTGTTTTATCGGTGGTCATTATCTTTGTTTTGTTTATGTTTATGAACAGATTTTGATCTTTACTATGTCCATTAACGGCTGAAAGTAGCTGCTCTAGCCCTTCCGCACTTCTTGATAGTATCACTGTGTCATCTGTATATCGTAACTCTGGAATCTCGTACCCCCCAATCGTAAATGGGTCGAAACTTTCAATGTTCTCATCTTCTCGCACATTTCTCATTATAAATTCCGCATATATGTTGTACAGATAAGGTGAGAGTATACATCCCTGTCGGACTCCCTTTTGTACTGCAAACCAATCTGATGTTTGCCCAGATACTCGGACAGCGGCTTGTTGATCTTGGTATAATGTTTCAATGAGATGGACTATATGCAAAGGAAACCCCATTTCCTTCATGATTCTCCACATATTTTGATGTTTTACCGTGTCGAAGGCCTTAGTGTAATCAATGATTAATCAGAAGAAGACTAGCTATGGCAATGCAGAGACTGAACAGCCTGAAGAAATTATGGCAGGGCACCAACAAAATTATAAAAGTAAAAGTTTTGAGAGCCTGTGTTTTTCCTGTCGCAGCTTATGGCTGTGAATAATAGACGATTACCAAAACTTCTAGACAAAGAATCGAATCCTTCGAGTCAAAATGTTACAGAAAGATACTCAGAATACCATGGACAGAGAAAAAAAACAAATGCAGACATTCGGCAAGAGTTGAGCATAGAACAGAACTGGTTTATCAATTCCATTTTCGCTAGAAAATGCAAATACTTTGGTCACATCAAGAGACACAACGGTCTTGAGAGAACAGTGATGGAAGGTATGGTGCCAGGCAAAAGAGAAAGGGGAGACCAAGAAGACGATGGCACCAAGATATCCAGGAATGCCTGAGTATGACTGTGGCGGAGGCTGGAGTTTTGGCAAGGGAACGAGTTTCTTTCAGACAGACTGTGATGGGAGCGACGTTCTACAAAGGACATGCTACATGATGATGAGGACGACATATTTGCGCCGAGGTATTATTACAAATACCAATACGTGTCATTAGGTACTAGAAGTTATTGAGAAATGCACCATAAAACTCCAGAACGGGTCTATGTTGATAACAGCTGATCACAAACTCTGACGTCATCCGGATGAATGCTTATGTTAGAAGATGAGATGACCCAACCAGCGATCGTTCAAGACGATTATGTTTATGAGATGTGCTCCAGTGAGTTTTATCAGGTTGGCTTGTTATTACTACTGTTTCGGTAGATGGCAGTAGAGTCGTACCAGGTGTCACAATAAATAAAATAAGTCTGGTCTTGCTGTTCTGTAGTTTGAGTTTAGTTTTGTCAAATGCAGTTTAAAAAAAATTGTTTTGTGTAATGCCTGTGTTTTTGAGATAGTATGGATACATTTTTTGTGCAAAACTAAATATTTCTGAGATGTTGTGCAGTTCTAAAGACTAACGGAGACGAAAACATCGGCAGTATGATGACAGTTACCTGCACTTCGGGTTTACGTGCACTTCGGGATTACGTGCACTACTGTGGGAAATGAAGAACGCCCACCAATGTATCATTTGTTTTAAAGTCCTGCACAGTAAAAGTATGCTTCCCAATAAAATGAGAAGAAATTTGGAAGCAGTTCATGGCAGCAAACTTGATTACATTTCTCGCAAATTAAAACAAATGATAGAACTAAAAACAAATTTCACTAAACAATCTACGATTCCTTCAAAGGCTCTTCCTTCATCCTACAAAGTTGCTTACCATGTAGCAAAGAGAAAGAAACCCCACACCATTGTGGAAGATCGTATCTTACCTGCTGCTTGGACATGATATCTACTATGGTAGGTGAGTCTGCTGTGGACATGGAGTCTACTATGGTAGGTGAGTCTGCTGTTGTGTACATGGGGTCTACTATGGTAGGTGAGTCTGCTGTTGTGGACATGGGGTCTACTATGGTAGGTGAGTCTGCTGTTGTGGACATGGGGTCTACTATGGTAGGTGAGTCTGCTGTTGTGTACATGATGTCTACTATGGTAGGTGAGTCTGCTGTAGGCATGGTGTCTACTATGATAGGTGAGTCTGCTGTAGGCATGGTGTCTACTATGGTAGGTGAGTCTGCTGTTGTGGACATGGGGTCTACTATGGTAGGTGAGTATAATGTAGGCATTGTGTCTATTATGATCGGTGAGTCTGCTGTAGGCATGGTGTCTACTATGATAGGTGAGTCTGCTGTAGGTATGGTGTCTACTATGATAGGTGACTCTGCTGTAGGCATGGTGTCTACTATGACAAGTGAGTCTGCTGTAAGCATGGTGTCAACTATGACAGGTGAGTATACTGTAGGCATTGTGTCTATTATGATAGGTGAGTCTGCTGTAGGCATGGTGTCTACTATGATAGGTGAGTCTGCTGTAGGTATGGTGTCTACTATGATAGGTGACTCTGCTGTAGGCATGGTGTCTAGTATGAGAGGCGAGTCTGCTGAAAAGCAATTGCTGAGTATGCCTTCCTCAGATAGCAGTATTAGTCGTCGAATAATTGAGATGGCTGACAATGTTAATGACCAGTTAATTGAAAAACTCAAATGTGATTTCGCTACTCAGCTAGACGAAGCTACAAATACGCCCAATGATGCGTATCTAATCTGTTATGTGCGATTTATAGATGGCAATAGGTTCTTTGAAGATCTTTTTGTTTGCAAAAGCATCGAATCTGGAACAAAAGCAACAGACCTCTTTGAAATACTGGATTCTTTTATAGAAGAAAACATTAACTGGGAGAAATGTGTTGGTTAGGGCACTGATGGAGTTATCTCACTGGCTGGCTGCTAAGGCGGACTGCAAGACTGGATTCGAAAGAAAGCTTTTTTCTGTGCCTGGACTCGTTGCATCATTCACGGGGAATCACTGACATCCAAAAACAGTAACCCTATCGTTAATGAATTCCTTCCATCGGTTATCGAATTAGAAAAGTGCACTAAAGTGCAGGTATTTCTAGTAAATGTGCATTTACCTGAGAGCTGGACATACATACAAGCTGGACACACATAGGAGCTGAACACACATGGGAGCTGGACACGAGAGCTGGACACACATGGGAGGTGAATACACATGGGAGCTGGACATACATGGGAGCTGGACACACATGGGCGCTGAACACACATGGGAGCTGAACACGAGAGCTGGACACACATGGGAGCTGGACACACTTGGGAGCTGAACACACATGGGAGCTGGACACACTTGGGAGCTGAACACACATGGGAGCTGAACATACATGGGAGCAGGACACACATGGGAGCTGGACACACATGGAAGCTGGACACGGGAGCTCGACACACATGGGAGCTGGAAAAGAGAGCTGGACGCACATTGGAGCTGGACACACATGAGAGCTGGACACAAGAGCTGCACACGCATGGGATCTGGAAAAGAGAGCTGGGCACAGATGGGAGCTGGATACGAGAGCTGGACACACATGGGAGCTGGACACAAGAGCTGGACACACTTGGGAGCTGAACACACTTGGAAGCTGGACACACATGGGAGCTGGACACACTTGGAAGCTGAACACACTTGGGAACTGGACACACTTGGGAGCTGAACACACTTTGGAGCTAGACAACCAAGACACACATGGAAGCTGGACATACTTGGGAGCTGGACACGAGAGCTGGACACACATAGGAGCTGGACACACATGGGAGCTGGACACACATGGGAGCTGGACATACTTGGGAGCTGGACATACTTGGGAGCTGAACACACATGGGAGCTGGACACGAGAGCTGGACACACATGGGAGCTGGGCACACTTCGCTTTAATTTTTGCAACTCTCACTGACTTTCACACGGAAATGTCATCAAAAGTGTGTATGAACTCAGGGATGAACTTTTTTGTTATCTTGTCGACAAAAAACATTCTTGTTCTGAAACGTTCGCGGACAACGAATTTTTTTTGAAGCTAGCATATCTTTGTGATGTCTTCGAAAAACTAAATACTTTAAATGTGTCCCTTCAAGGTACTGAGACCCATATTCTGCAGCTAACATATATAATGTTGATCTTCAGAAAGAAATTGTCGTTGTGGAAAGAAAATTTAGACAAGAAATACGTAAATTACTATTTTCATTCTTAGCACACTTGTTTAGAAGACAATGACTTAGAGCTGAGTGAAGATCTGAAGGCTTTGTTTGTTGACCACTTAACACATCTCACTTGTTTAGAAGACAATGACTTAGAGCTGAGTGAAGATCTGAAGGCTTTGTTTGTTGACCACTTAACACGTCTCACTTGTTTACTTTGGCAAGTACTTTTCAGGAGAGACTGACCAACACTCTCATCTACACTCACTACTAGAGAGCAAGAAGAGCTTATCGATATTTCATCGCACACTCTACACTGAAATCGAAGTTCGAATCTTCATCAATATCAGAGTTTTGGAGCTTGGTGAACCAAGAATATACAGAAGTAGATAGCAAGGCCATACGGATTTGCATTCCATTTGCAACATCCTACTTGTGTGATACAGGGTTTTCTGTATTTGCCGTCATCAAAATACAGATCGCGATAGAACGTCTAAAAGGAGATTCGAATCGCTATTTCCAAATTTGTGCCCATATTTGAAGAACTGATGATGAAGAAGCAAGCTCACTTTTCTCATTGACTTTGTGACTAGTATAAGGTGCCATCAAACTGTGACTAGTATAAGGTGCCATCAAACTGTGACTAGTATAAGGTGCCATCAAACTGTAAGTTGTTACAATTAATTTAGTTTTTTGAATTTACAAAATAAATAGTTTTATTTATTTTGTGTGCGAAACTTAACTTATATACCCCTTCCCCCCGCCCCTCCCCCAATTTGTTTCAGATGTAATATATGCACATTCAGAAGTCATTCATATATTTGTGTGGGTACAATTGCTTATATATAGTATTGAGAAGAGGCGTGGTGATTTATGCACAGGTCAGGGGATCCGCTGACCAAAACAGTTTGAAGACCTCTGCTCTATGTTATAGTGTAATGTCATGCTTCTCAGTAAACGTACCACATCGGGGATTACAGCGTTGATTACCACCTCATTGGAAAGACTCCACGGCTTGTTTCCGTCGGTACTGAGATCTCACATTGTTTAGTGCACCGTCGGTACTGAGATGTCACATTGTTTAGTGCACCGTCGGTACTGAGATGTCACATTGTTCAGTGCACCGTCTGTACTGAGATCTCACGTTGTTTAGTGCATCGTCGGTACTAAGATGGCACATTGTTTAGTGCACCGGCAGTACTGAGTGCCACAAATTCATTTTACGAGCACTGTGTCGTTTATATACAAATTGAGAGAATAATATTCCGTCCGTCGACTTGTAATCCGTCGGTCTGCACTGACTTCTGGGATCGTACATTTGATGTGATGCATTTCCTGTGTCTCGGGTCAGCGTTGACCGACCACAGCGAGCTCCTAATGCATTTTCCATGTCGCAGGCCTCATTACGGCCTCTTTCTGGGCAGAGAACGATGTTACACTCATTTCACATTGATTATGTTTTTACAACCTCAAGTCTTGCTGGCTTCTATAACAGTTTAGATACAATGTCTCGAGTCATTAAAACACGCTGGTTCTTTCATGTGGCATTATGGAATGTTTGATGGGGGATTAAGTCAAGAAATTCGTAAACTATGGTTTGACTTAACTTCATAAGCAGATAACTAATATTGGGTAGAGGTGGAAACAAACACCATAGCGATATATTGGATAAATTGAAGGACTCTCACCAGATATAAGAAACCTAATATGTACAATAACCATTACTTACACATATAATAGTAACAGAGGTAATTATTATAACAGTTTAATAGCAGTATCACTGCTAAACTCAGGTTGTAACCAAAGTAGATGGGACATGTTAAGTGTTTTTACTAGTAGTAATTAGTTAGTTAGACTGTTAATTAGTTAGTTTGACTGTTAATTAGTTAGTTAGACTGTTAATTAGTTAGTTAGACTGTTAATTAGTTAGTTAGACTGTTAATTAGTTAGTTAGACAGTTAATTAGTTAGTTAGACTGTTAATTAGTTAGTTAGACTGTTAATTAGTTAGTTAGACTGTTAATTAGTTAGTTAGACTGTTAATTAGTTAGTTAGACTGTTAATTAGTTAGTTAGACTGTTAATTAGTTAGTTAGACTGTTAATTAGTTAGTTAGACTGTTAATTAGTTAGTTAGACTGTTAATTAGTTAGTTAGACTGTTAATTAGTTAGTTAGACAGTTAATTAGTTAGTTAGACTGTTAATTAGTTAGTTAGACTGTTAATTAGTTAGTTAGACTGTTAATTAGTTAGTTAGACAGTTAATTAGTTAGTTAGACTGTTAATTAGTTAGTTAGACTGTTAATTAGTTAGTTAGACTGTTAATTAGTTAGTTAGACTGTTAATTAGTTAGTTAGACTGTTAATTAGTTAGTTAGACTGTTAATTAGTTAGTTAGACTGTTAATTAGTTAGTTAGACTGTTAATTAGTTAGTTAGACTGTTAATTAGTTAGTTAGACTGTTAATTAGTTAGTTAGACTGTTAATTAGTTAGTTAGACTGTTAATTAGTTAGTTAGACTGTTAATTAGTTAGTTAGACTGTTAATTAGTTAGTTAGACTTTTAATTAGTTAGCTAGTTGCCGATTACAAGAGAAGATGATATCATCAGACATGGTTATTCAGATGAGACTGTTCATGACTGTACAGTCCGATCTGAGCGTAGCAAACTAGCGCACGTTGGTCACACAAGAACAGTGTTTTAACAAAATGGTTCCGTCTTGCATTCTGTCTTTTTGTGGAGCTCCCGTTTCCTGCGCCGTAGTAATGCTTCTATGCTCTGCAATGAAAGCGCCTTGAGTTATGGCAGTGCACCAGACTGAGCTGTTTGGAGCATGCAGCTCTCAGGCAGCAACATCTTTGTATATCTTTGTATCATTTATTTTTTTCTCCCGCCGAGCATTGTCTTGCCCTGAGCTCCCAATAAACCAGTTGCTAGGGAGGCGCTCATCTAACATGTGAATAATATACCCAGTCTATATGATCTGAGCTTCCTAAACCAGCGTATGAATGTCAGTCTCTTATTGTTGAGGACAACAAAATTTAGCACTCTATCCTGCCAACCTATCCTGCCAACCTATCCTAATCAACCTGCGAAGACAGTTCTCATTGACATGATTACGTTTCCAGACTTGCCTGCGATAGACTTCCATGTTTTGCATGCGTAGATAGGGTTGTCAGCCACCCAAATCTTACCCCATTGATCTTGGTGGCGACACTGATTCCTTGCCCATCTCAAACATTTGTTCGTATTCTTTCAAAAGCAGCATTCTTTGAGTCAATATTCGTTTCTCTGGTGGTGGTACTACCAAGGTAAGTAAAGCTATCTACTGATTGTAGGTGATGACCTTGTACAGTCATGTTTAGTTCCTGGTAGGGTTCCCCGGAGATAAAATAAAAACTTATTGTGTAAGTATGTGGAGACCACAGAGACACATGGCCTTTAATCCTCAGCGTACACATGCCCCCTATTCATGAAATTGGATATGCGACACCTGGATAGATGCGAGACCTGGCTACAAATGATACCTATTCATGAACCTGGAAACATGCTAAGCCTGGATACATGCGAGACCTGGATACTTGAAAGATCTGGATACGTTCGAGACATGAATACATTTGAGTGTTTGATGCATGCAAGACCTGGATACATGTGCGACCTTCACGTGAGTCTGGACAACTACGTTACTTGTGGACGACCTGGATACCGGCGAGACTTGGAAACCTGCATGACCTGTACAGGAGCCTGGATACATAGCAGACTAAGATAAATGCGATAACTGGATACCTATGAGATCATGATAAATGCAATACCTGGATACGTACAGTACATGTACGGTATTTATATATGCGCGACCTTACACACAAAGGCATGGATGCATGCGATATCTGGATAAATTGGTACACTGAAGACATGGATACACACACGTCTCTTATACATGCCCTACTTGTCTATTTGTGAGACATGGATACTTGGTAACATGTAAAACAGGATAAAATGTAAACGTTATTTGAAGGTATGCTTGAACATCTGTGATGTGTGCGTATGTGTGCGTGTGTGTGCGTATGTGTGCGTATGTGTGCTTGTATATGTACAAAGGCGCACGTGTGTGCAATATGAGACTATGAACGTAAACCTGGCTGTTTTTATACGTCCTGTGCACTTTCTTCAACGGAAATTCCAAGCTACTAACAGATCGAGACACATTCCAGCACATTGCACAACAAATATGGGAGTCATACGTTGTCTTGGATTTACAAGCGGCATTTTGTCCAACGAGGAGACGACAGGAATCAATGAGTGATACAATGTCTGAACTCAAAGGTCACGTAAATATTTCTGCGCTGGTTAATGTCAGCTTTCAGGAGCAACATCAGCCACGAAGGAAGACCCGTCTATTTTACATGTGGCCAGGCTAATTTTCATAGCGCATCTTCCTTTTCTTTGTAGTATCTCTACAGATTGAAGTCGTTATCTTCGAGTCAAACCAACCCAGAACTGTTTTGCTAGAGATGCGAGTCGCGCAGTCACACATGGCCCGATGAACTAATCAAGTTTATCATGTTGTATCAACATAATTCCAGTCAGTTTGGAATATGTGAGGAATTAACATTAGCAACACCAACAGTTCCTGGAGCGAAGGTAGTTCTGCTGCTTGGGGTGGATAGCTAAATGATCTCTATATTGAAGGTTAACTGTCATACTCACAAAATAGTCGATAAGCGGAAAAGGTGGCCTACATGGAGACTAGTAGGAGGTAGCCCAGCCACCATGCAAAATACACCTGATTACCTTTTTATCCACAACCTACATTACAAATATAGACAGATGGAAGACCGGACAGACTTTAAAAACGACGAATTTCTGTTACTTACGGGCTAGACTGGAACCAGATAAAGAGGACGACAGAAGATAGAAGTATGGACTTTTTTCAGGCAAACTTCTACACCCCTGATTAGAAGAGGAGTTACTAGTTTAACTTAAATTAACTTAACTTATTTATACTGGTTTAGAAGGCTTTACAGTTTATTCCATTTCACAGATACTAAAAATAACTTTGAGCATCTAATCTATCTTTTAATACATTAGCTGACCCTGCCTCCACCACATCCTGTGATAATGCGTTCAAAGCATTCACCATTCTTTGACTAAAAACATATTTCCTAATATCTGCTCTGGATCTGTCTTTAAACAATTTGTAACTATGCCCTCTTGTTCTTGTAACGAGTTGCATTTTGAAGAAGCTTGCTAGCTAGTAGTATCCTCTCAATCGCTCTGATAGTCAGCTGCTAGCTTGTCCATGCCACTCATTCTCTCTCTCCTGGCCAGTCTGCTGAGTTCATCATGGCCGAGTATTATATTGTCTTAAACAACTTCATGGCTGTCCAATGGTTTCTGTTGGTTGTCTGACTTATCCATCACCCTATTTTGGATCTACATCCAACTAGTTGTTATTGGACGAATCACTCAGAATTCATGTCACTGTAAATGTCACAGCAGCAGAACATGAACGACTTGTGACTGCCACCAACCCCCACTACCTAAGACAGTAACCCAGAGTCGTCAGCACCTAACCCCCACCTGTACCCGACACATTCTTCCCCTAATCCCTCGTTTCTTTTCTTGACTTAGTGTCCTGATGGTGATTGACCTTGGTACACATTCAGGTAACCTTTGTTCCCAGAGTCGCCGGCCCCACCACCCCTGCCCTTAACGCCCATGCTGCAGCGGGAACTGTTAGATTCTCGGAAGTGGCGAGTGGTTATTCATCATTTGTGTTAAGTCAACGGAAGCTATAATTAAACAAGAAGAACATTAAACAAGAACAACATTAAACAGGAACAACATTAAACAGGAACAACATTAAACAAGAACAACATTAAACAGGAACAACATTAAACAGGAACAACTTTAAACAAGAACAACATTAAACAGGAACAACATTAAACAGGAACAACTTTAAACAAGAACAACATTAAACAAGAACAACATTAAACAGGAACAACATTAAACAGGAACAACATTAAACAGGAACAACATTAAACAGGAACAACATTAAACAGGAACAACATTAAACAGGAACAACATTAAACAGGAACAACATTAAACAGGAACAACATTAAACAGGAACAACATTAAACAAGAACAACATTAAACAGGAACAACATTAAACAGGAACAACATTAAACAGGAACAACATTAAACAGGAACAACATTAAACAGGAACAACATTAAACAAGAACAACATTAAACAAGAACAACTTTAAACAAGAACAACTTTAAACAAGAACAACATTAAACAGGAACAACATTAAACAAGAACAACATTAAACAGGAACAACATTAAACAGGAACAACATTAAACAGGAACAACATTAAACAAGAACAACATTAAACAAGAACAACATTAAACAAGAACAACATTAAACAAGAATGACATTAAACAAGAACAACATTAAACAAGAACAACATTAAACAAGAACAACATTAAACAAGAATGACATTAAACAAGAATGACATTAAACAAGAATGACATTAAACAAGAACAACATTAAACAAGAACAACATTAAAAAAGAATGACATTAAACAGGAACAACAATTCAAACTACAAGAAGTGGTGGCCAAGCATTCTTTCCAATGTCTAGACGCGATGATGAATTAACAATTCCTCAACAAAATAGTGTAACCCATTCTGTAATCACATACTAAATGTTTGTAGTCTGCAAATAGAGTGAACATTTGTGTATGGATGTCTAATGTCGTGTGAAGACAGGTGTATAATTGTCCACCAACAGGTTTCACAATGGTCTTCAATTAGGCCGACATAACCTTATTTGAGTCACCAACCAGGTGTCACCATAGCATATTTGCTTGTCTTAAACGTGAACGCTATTTGTGTAAAAACGTGAAAGTTACATCTGTAAAAACGTGAAAGTTACATCTGTAAAAACGTGAAAGTTACATCTGTAAAAACATGAAAGCTACATGCATAAAAACGTGAACGCTACATCTGTTAAAACGTGAAAGCTACTTGTGTAAAAACGTAAATGCTACATGTTTAAATATGCGATAGAAAGCCACACTGTGCCATCTCTCACAGTCACATTTCGGTTGAAGATAATTTTCTTCGAGTCCAGCAATCTCATCTATACCATTCTTGATAAGTGTGCAGTTGGACAAGTAACAGTGTCAATGGCAAGAGAATTGCTCACCATTTTGCCCAAATCACTTCATTATCCAGTGCAATATTTACCTGTCTTCATACTCATGATCTTGATTAACACGGGGATCGAACCTCTAAGTTATGTTAACTAATTTATCGTGAATATCTGACAGCTCGGGTTGTCCTCTCTTCCTCCCCCAATTGATGTGTGTGCGTGTGAGTGTGCATTATATAAACATGTACAATATAATCTACATGCTTTATTCCCCTTCATTTGAACGATACAAATATTTCTTAGATGTATTTGTATTTATTTGTTCTGTCTGTCTTTCTTAATTGCCTTTCTTGCTGCTATTTTTGACATTTGTATTACGCCTGAATGTTTACATTTTACGAGGTTCGAATGGCGGAAACGGCACACAAATCACTGGTAACACGAATGATTTCATTTCATTGATAAATTCTTTTGCCTTTAATCTTGACATTCGTTTATCTTTATTCGCTGTTTTTAATTGCTGATGTTTTCATTTTCCTAGTCCTTGATGGAGGAAAGTTTAGGTGGCGTTGGTTCATATGCTCGTGAAACAGTTCCGGCTCGAGCATGAGCGTTTAGGGCAGGGGCGATGTGGTCGGCGACTCTGAGAACATAGGTACCTGAATGTGTGCCAAGGTCACTCACCGTCTCGATACTAAGTCAACAGGGGAAAACGGGGTTAGGGGTAAGAATGTGTTTACAGGTAAAAGGCTAGGTGCTGACAACTGGCGTTCCGATGTGGGTAGTGTGGGATGAGTGACAGACAAGAGGACATCCCCCAGATCCATTCCCCAGAGATCCATTGGATAGCTCTGATACTGCTTGAGGATATATGATGCAAGACAAAGTTTAGG
This sequence comes from Ariolimax columbianus, assembly GCA_036924085.1. Lineage (NCBI taxonomy): Eukaryota > Metazoa > Mollusca > Gastropoda > Stylommatophora > Arionidae > Ariolimax > Ariolimax columbianus. The sequence continues at coordinate 6,849,732 of JAVGWX010000001.1, read as the reverse complement.
TCAAGCAGACAGACAATGGAGAGAGAGAGCGGGAACGAGAATTTAGCTAGGAGTCTGTTTAGCTCACCGACTTAATAGAAGATTGATTGATAGGCTGTTTTTACGAATGTGTGAGAACAGGGTCGCTGAACCAGCACCCGCTTTCGAATCTTTGCCAGTCGCTCTATAAGGTGTGTGTTGGGCGCTCTGTGTCTAAGAGGTAATCTAGATGTATGTGTGGTGTGTGTAGACACCGAGGGAGCGATGTATGCTCCAGAGCGTGTGTATACGCAGATCGATTGAGTCTGTGATCATATGTGAGTATACGTTGAATATATTGAATGTATTATGTCTAGATCACCCGCCTGAGGGGATCTAAGTGTCCCAGAATACGAACGTGAGGTCAAGCTTTTGAGAGTGTGTTGAGGGTGCAGATAAGAGGGGGGAGTGTAAGGCTAGAACTGGGTTGAATTAGTTTGGAGCAACATCAATAGCTTGTGCTTATAAACTTCGAGTATCTATTTAGATAAGATTGTATTCTTGTATTGTTTGTAATTTCATTTAACTCCCTTTAATAGTTGTTGTATGAGTATGATATAATACATATGCCACCTGCTGCGTGCTATGTTATTTGCTGTGTGTGGTCATCAATGATATGGATGAGTGTGGCAACATTCTAGATAGTGGAAACCTGGACTCTGCTACACTCGTCTTTCCCTTGTGCTAATGCACATTCATCACCTGGAGGTAGTTATTCGAATCCTGACTTTCTATTAACTCACGTTCTTGTCATTGTGCGCGTTGTATCTGTTTTATGAGTGCAGATAAATATTTGTTTCGTTGATGATTGGCACTAACAAACATGCCTTTCTTCTCTTGGAAATCGTTGGAACTAACAAACATGCCTTTCTTCTCTTGGAAATCGTTGGAACTAACAAACATGCCTTTCTTCTCTTGGAAATCGTTGGAACTAACAAACATGCCTTTCTTCTCTTGGAAATCGTTGGAACTAACAAACATGCCTTTCTTCTCTTGGAAATCGTTGGAACTAACAAACATGCCTTTCTTCTCTTGGATATCGTTGGAACTAAAAAACATACTTTCTTCTCTTGGAAATCGTTGGAACTAACAAACATGCCTTTCTTCTCTTGGAAATCGTTGGAACTAACAAGCATACTTTCTTCTCTTGGAAATCGTTGGAACTAACAAACATGCCTTTCTTCTCTTGGAAATCGTTGGAACTAACAAGCATGCCTTTCTTCTCTTGGAAATCGTTGGAACTAACAAACATGCCTTTCTTCTCTTGGAAATCGTTGGAACTAACAAACATACTTTCTTCTCTTGGAAATCGTTGGAACTAACAAGCATACTTTCTTCTCCATCGATTCCCCCCATTAAGTTGTGCGCATTGTAGAAAACCATTCGTGCTACATTTTATTCGTAGCACAAGCTCGCGCTGTTCTCGACTATGATCTCTGTGAGCATGAGGCAAAAATTGGGGATTGGACAGACTGAGATGACTATCAGAATAGTGCATCCCCACTAGGGTAGAGAACTCACCAATTCATGGTCACCCACCCTGCATTAACATAGACAGAAACCCTTATTATGTGGAATAGCCTTGTCTGTGTGAAAGAAAGGTGTAGAAATAGTAGTACAGAAATGACACGGGAACAACAGATGTGAAGAAGGAGACTTCCTTCTGCAAACCAAAACAATAATTGTTTGCAGTATAACTGAATACAACTAGCAATGCTAACCAACGAGGCGTATTTAAATGAAACCAGATCAAACTGGAACAAGTGAACATACCCACGTTGCGCACGATGACGTCACTTCTAGTGTGAACAGCACATACCAACCGTCAAGTTTGCAAAATTTCATTTCCTCAGCAGACCATTGAAAATATGGCGGGTATGATACGGAATCTGTCCATAGTTGATCAGCTAGCTGTGATTCGGTTTCTAATAGTTGAAGAATGTCAACCAGTTGAAATTCATCGCATAATGCAAGCGCTGTATAGTGACAAAATTGTGTTAAAGGCAACAATGAAGAACTGGACAACAATGTTTAAAGAAGGTCGAGGGTTAACGAAAGATCTTTCGAGACCAGGTCAGGCGCACATTGTTAGGTCAGAAGAGGACATCGTCAAAATTAATGCAGTAATTCGGGTCACCATACACTAACTGCATTCTGTCTGTCAACTGGTCGACATTCTTCAGATGCTAGAAACCGAAGCACCGCTCGCTGATTAACTATAGACGGATTCCGTATCACACCCGCCATGTTTTCAATGGTCTGCTGAGGAAAATATGAGTAGGAAGATAAAGAAATTTTGCAAACTTGACGGTTAATATGTATTGTGTACACCAGAATTGACTTCATCAAGCGCATATTACGTATGTCCACTTGGTGCCGTTAGGTTCGGTCTCATATGAACACGCCTCGTATGTAAGTGTCCACCAATGTTCCATTACGATAAAATTGTCCACTGATGTTAACTTACATAATCGTGTCCCTTACGCTAACAGCGTGAAAACTTCTTGTAATCTATCTATGTATTCAAATTAGTCCAAAGTTCCAAAAGTCCCCCACCAAATAAACGGATATTTAAATAAGGCTGACGTGAAGCCTTACGTGCGAACAATAACCGGAGGGAATAAACGTCCCTTACTTGACTCATATCTGCTTCTGAGAATCAATAACTGGAGGGAATAAACGTCCTTTACTTGACACATGTCTGCTTTTTAGAATCAATAACCGGAGGGAATAAACGTCCCTTACTTGATTCATTTCTGCTTCTTAGAATTGTTTAGAGTGAAGTTTCCTCCTCTTGTCCAATTATGCTCTGCTTGTTTTGTGTATCCAGATTTCCTTATATTATAGGCATACACGGGTAGTTGATCCAGGAATAACCAACAGTGAATAGCCACAAATATGTCCAATGTCTTTGCTGACAATTAAAATTAGATTCATTCCAGATTTATTGCATTATTTAAACTGGTATTCATTTATGTAAGCTCAATGCTTTCTTATGCCTTGATTCTGTTTGTGCAGTCTATGATGAAGATATATTTTGGCCGAAATAACGTGTCAAGTTTGTTACTGTTCTTGTGTCAAAGTGCAGTTTAAATCCTTCTGGTGAACTAAACTTAACTTTACTTAACTTAACTTATACTGGTTTAAAAGACTCTGCAGACATGAATAACTTTTTTCAGGCATTCCATTACAGACGAGGTAACCATTTCATATAGCTTGTAAACCAACCACATGCCATTGGTAATGGGCAATTTCTTCGTGTACCTTATATAACGAACACCGAACACTGGTGGCGAACTTAGACGCTAGTCCAGTAAGGCCCAACATACTGACCAGGACGTCGCGTCAGGGTCAGGCCCAATACACTGACCAAGACCCCAATCTCTCTTCCATGTAGCATTCCCTGAAAACAGGTTTTTTCACGGAAATCTGAGTGACAATATGTAGATCGATGTTATCCCCGTAGTTGTGAGCGCCACGCAGATGAAGCCAAGCATAGTACAACCGCCTAAAGGAATGTGGCCTATCTTCATCAGCATACTCGGGATGCAAAGAAAGCTACTACAACCCGCCATTTTTACTTTATATAAAGACCAACTGACACTGGTAGCAGAGAAGTATTAAGTATATACTGTTTATAAGTTGTTAATTAGTTCCAAATCTGATTATCTGGCGATGAAATATTCCTGACAGTTTGTAAGTCATGTCGTAGACGTTTATGACATGTATTCAATCAAGCCTCTATCTTCCATGATAACTTTTCTAATGTTCTTGAATTCTGGTATCAGTTTAACTTTTATCATTGTTTACTTGCATGCTAGTCAGCCTGGTGTTATGCTGATTCTTATCATCCCCAACTTTGATCTATTGATTATAAATTCCGTCCAAAATGTACTTTCATTAATTGTAAGCCTTTCTTCATCCTCGTACGTTTGTACCCACCTCGTGATGATGGTAATCAGCCCATGTTTACTGCTACCGAATCAACAGTTTAGCTACACTACTTCCTCAACATTGAGAGTTTGTTGTTGACTCTCTCAAGTTTTTATAGTTCTTTGATTTCATTTGTTTAGCTCAGGCTACTGTTTTCTTGTTGAGCGGTCCATGAAGAAGGAAGAAACAGGTCAAAACTATGGGACATTTGTGTTGTTGTATGAGAGATGTATGAGGATGTGTGAGAGATGTGTAGACATAAGTGATTACTGTGTGAAGATGAATGAACAATGTGTGATGATGAGGTTAAAGTGAAGGAAATGTCTATGACGATATGTCCATATGGTGTAAAGTGGATCCAATACTGTGTGAAGGTCATAGGATACTGTGTGAAGAGAAATTAATACTGTGTGAAAATCATGGGATACTGCGTGAAGAGAAATTCATACTGTGTGAAGGTCATATGATACTGCGTGAAGAGAAATTAATACTGTGTGAAGATTATGGGATACTGTGTAAAGAGAAATGAATACTGTGTGAAGATGAGCGAATACTGTGTGAAGAGGAATGCAAATATGCAGGGGTATTTGTTTCTGTTTAAAGTAGTTAAAAATAGCAGATTAACGGTCACAATTGCAGCGAGATTATCTGCTCTTGTCGTCTGTATACATATAAATCAGTCAGTCAATCAATCCTCCAGTGTTTTTGTCTTGCAGACCTGTGCTAGATCAATCTAGCAAAAACAAAACTCGATATATCTTTCTTTAAGCTGTGTGTCGTTATATCCATTAAATTTGTTTGAATTTTTTAAGTCAATTTATGTAGCGAAATTATGCATTATAAGTAGTGTTGAACATTCAGTAACAAGTCATTTTAGTGATGGCCATAACACTTTAATCAACAGTTATACATTATTTAATCAAGTTCACTAGCGATTGCTGAGAACCGTGGCATCAAAAACAGTGGTATACTCCTACAGTGTGCGACTAAGGTCTGTTTTTACCACTGCTGTTCAACATTTACATGGACAGAATAACAACAGAAACCAGCCAAATTACAACACCAGAAGTGGAATTCAACATAAGAAGCGAAAAACCCAACTCATTACATGAGCGACTTTTTGTAGACGTCCAAAGTCAAACAGACAAAGATAAATATAGAATATCGTATCCATGCAGTTGGTATCATCTGTACAAGATATGATATGACGGTAGCAGAACAATGACGTATAATATGAAGACTAGAAGATCAAAGATGTACAATATGAGGATTAGCAGATCAATGATGTACAATATGATGTTTAGTAGATCAAAGAAGTACAATATGAGGTTTAGTAGATCAAAGTTGTACAATATGAGGTTCAGTAGATCAAAGATGTACAATATGAGGATTCGTAGATCAAAGACGTTTAATTTGAGGATTAGCAGACCAAAGATGTACAGTATGAGGTTTAGTAGATCAAAGTTGTACAATATGAGGTTTAGTAGATCAAAGATGTACAGTCTGAGGACTTGTAGATCAAATAAGTGTACTATGAAGATTAGTAGATTAAAGACGTATCCTATGAGAATCGGCAGAACACAAGACCCTCTTAACATACATGTAAACAAAATCAAACTTAAGCAGGCCCAAGAGTTCATGTACCTAGCAAGTATTTACAAGGAAGATTTGAAACAATAGAGAAATAAAGACCTGCCTGAAAGCTTCTGTTGTTACTAATCAACGGCCAACACTGTTTAAACAGCCCAGCGGCAGCTGGGTATGAAAACAACAACATATCAACATCATATGTATAGTGACTGTGCTTCCAATGTCAAACTTGTTTCTAATCCAAAGTACTGGAGTGGAAACATTACAATACAGGAAGGGTAATGTCTAAGAAAAGTCATTAGCGCATGCAGGACAGAAACAATGTGAACTATTGACATAAGAAATATTGTCAGAACTATTGTTTGTCCATCGTTTCTGAAGAAGACCACATTGTCATCTGTCAATCATGGAGTGGGTATGGAGGTGCTGTCCAGACCAATGCGAGCCAGAAAACACCTGTCAGACTTATGGCAGAGAAACAGTGTCTGTCCGTCAGACGGAGGCTACTCGTTCCCGCGCAGCTCCCTTGATTCGTACCTGCTCTATATGGGCCGTGCCAGCAGACATTTTACAGCGATCAACAGCTGTTCTCTCAAATTTCAAAGTCGAATTGAAAACTGATGTTCGCATTGAACACATTTATAGACAGAAAATACGATGGTTAGGTCATCTCATAAAACTATAACCTGATCAACTACCTCTGCGCGCAGACAACACACACAGATCAGACTACACCGCACCATGGCATGAGAAAGTTTGCATTCCAGATAAATAAATGACGTAAGAAAAATTCATTTTGCAACACTGTCTTCAACATCCGACACACTATTTGGTCCAAGAAAGGGAACTTAAGCTCTCCACGCCGTTTAACGGTGCAAGTGTTTGTAAAAGTCAAACATTAAGTCTATACGGAAGTAAGTAGCACTTATATACACACAATAATCACCAAATCTGAAAGTGTAACACTACATGATGATAGGGGAGCCACGTCTGCAACAACAATAACCAATTGAACGTCAGTGTCTGCGGTTGCGTCATATCTTCCAGACGACTGTTGCAGGTTGATGAGTGACGTCTTCACATAATATATTGTAAATTACGAAATGTCGCAAAGTCATAACAGTTTTACAGGGATATGTATACCAACAGAACACAACAGTCATCGTTTTGGAGCAGCAACCAACGCAGATGTCACTAACAAATCTAGTACAACAACATTGCGAGGTTTAAATTGTTAATGAACAGTGATTAGAGAGTTGCAATTATTCCATTACTTTAGGATGGCGGTTAACAAACATATTTGATAGTGAGAGATAGAAGAGCAAAACAGAAACAGAGAAGGAGAGAAATAGACAGGGGGAAAGAGAGAGGGTATGCAGCAGTACACCAAGCCATCAATTCACAACAATACGTGACAAAAGTTGACTGGTTTTTACAACACAAGTCCGTGTTAATTGTTCATTGAAGAAAAGACAAAATCGATAACTAGGTCTTGAATACAAGTCCTTGATAGTTGGGGCAATCAAAGTGAGTACCCCCATGTAGGAGAATCTGTTTCACATGAGATGTTGTCCTTGATGGTTGGGACAATCAAAGTGAGTACCCCCATGTAGGAGAATCTGTTTCACATGAGATGTTGTCCTTGATGGTTGGGACAATCAAAGTGAGTACCCCCATGTAGGAGAATCTGTTTCACATGAGATGTTGTCCTTGATGGTTGGGACAATCAAAGTGAGTACCCCCATGTAGGAGAATCTGTTTCACATGAGATGTTGCCCCTGATGGGACAATTAAAGTGAGCACCGACAGGAGAATCTGCTGCACAGGAGATGTGAGGAAAATCGCGTAACAGAGACTTTGGCCAACTTCGCCATTGAAGATCGGATAGTGGCAGCAGAAAAAGTCACTTAGATTCTTTGATACTATATACTTTGGGAATTATTATCGGCTTGGTGCAACTCAAGTATAAAGTATTAAAGTATGTAATTATGTTCACTTGAATGTCTATTCTTTGTCTATTGACATAAATTACACGACTGCATGTCTATACTTTGTCTCCTGACAGTAATTACAGAACGCAATGTCTTTGCTTTGTTTCTTGATAGCAGTTACACGACTGAATGTCTGTACATAGTCTATTAAAGCAATTGCTGGACCGAATGTCAGTAGTTAGTCTATTTACAGCAATTACACGACTGGATGTATGTACATAGTCTATTAAAGCAATTACACGACTGATTGTCTGTAGTTAGTCTATTTACAGCAATTACACGACTGATTGTCTGTAGTTAGCCTATTTACAGCAATTACACGACCGAATGTCAGTAGTTAGTCTATTGACATCAATTACACGACTGATTGTCTGTAGTTAGGCTATTGACAACAATTACACGACTGGATGCCTGTAGTTAGTCTATTGACAACAATTACACGACTGGATGCCTGTAGTTAGTCTATTGACAACAATTACACGACTGGATGCCTGTAGTTAGTCTATTGACAACAATTACACGACTGGATGCCTGTAGTTTTACATTCCCAGTCAACTTGTCATCGCCATCATCATTGGGATCATCCCAGCCAAGAAAAACATCACCGAAAAGTGTCCGTCCCATTCAAACAAAACAAACAACAACAAAAACCTAAGGTGTTTGTATTTCTAGAACCTTACAAACCCTGGCGTGTCTGTTTGGATAGGTGATCGATTTACCTTGCTGCCAGGTTTTGTTTGATACATCAGCCAGGACTGCATCGCCAACATGCACGCGCTTTCACAAGTATGTGTGCGCTAAACTGTGCCTAAAAAGTAACTTTCTTATACGATGTTAGCACGTGCGGTAGCTGGTGTCTCCTTGTTTGTTTGAATTGTCTTAAATCTTCAAGTGGGTCGAAGTTTGCGACAAGATATATTTGAGTAAATTTGTGGGGATTACATAATGCATAGACTACAAATATTCACAAGCGCGGATGAGTTACAGACTGTCACAATTCACATAAGAAAGAGATATGATTTTGTGGTAACGTGGTAAGGAGACGTCTAGTCTGTGAAGTAAGTGGTTGATGGTATTAATAAATTCTTGTAGACGCACAGTCTGTAGTCGGCAATAGGAAAATAAATTGATACTATACGAAAGAAAAAGAACATCTTTAATTCGACTCTGTCTGTTTTCCATGAAAATAAATAACTTGGATCAGATTGATCTACTTATAGAAATACACAACAGCCATGGATCATAAAGGGGAAATACTTATTTATGACAGCAGGATGGATAGAATACTGGATGAAAGTGTAAGATGCCTCGATCAGTCATCTTTATGGATAGAATACTGGATGAAAGTGTAAGATGCATCGACCAGTCATCTTTATGGATAGAATACTGGATGAAAGTGTAAGATGCCTTGATCAGTCATCTTTATGGATAGAATACTGGATGAAAGTGTAAGATGCATCGACCAGTCATCTTTATGGATAGAATACTGGATGAAAGTGTAAGATGCCTCGATCAGTCATCTTTATGGATAGAATACTGGATGAAAGTGTAAGATGCCTCGACCAGTCATCGTTATGGATAGAATACGTGGTATATGAGATTACTTCACCAGTCCACGTTATGACAAAACTGGTGATATTTAACAAAAAATCTACGATTTAGATTGATGGATAGAACATGTAACAGCGTTTGGATAACCTAAAGATGATTAGCATCATCATCTGAAGCTGTATGACTTGTGTACAGAGACGATGTCTTACAGACTGATGTCACGCTCCGTGTATGCTTCCTGAAAGTAGCCAAAAGGCATCTCTAGGCATCTTTTTTAACGCCTGGAGCAGAAAATTATGCAATAACTTTGTTAATTCAAACCTTCAAGTTATCGACACGACCAATCTGCAAGTTATCGACACGACCAATCTGCAAGTTATCGACACGACACAATCTCCAAGTTATCGACACGACAAATCTGCTAGTTATCGACACGACACAATCTCCCAGTTATCGACACGACCAATCTGCAAGTTATCGACATGACAAATCTCCAAGTTACTGACACGACGCATTTCCATGATACCTATACAACAAATCTCCAAGTTATAGAAATGACAAATCTCTAAGTTATCAACACGACAAATCTGCAAGTCATCGACACAATTTGCATATAGTTCACATAAATCTGGACGCATTGTTTGAATACAGCACACAATATCTAGGTCTGACACGAAGGCCATGACTCTTAAAATTCTATCCAATCACCACCGAGTGATGGAAGAGAATGCGGGAGGTAATTAGTACACAAACTGTTTGATCACATCTTGTACATTATATTAACCAACTGTTAGTACACAAACTGTTTGATCACATCTGGTACATGATAATAACCAACTGTTAGTACACAAACTGTTAGATCACATTTTGTACATGATAATAACCAACTGTTAGTACACAAACTGTTTGATCACATCTTGTACATGATATTAACCAACTGTTAGTACACAAACTGTTTGATCACATCTGGTACATGATAATAACCAACTGTTAGTACACAAACTGTTTGATCACATCTGGTACATGATAATAACCAACTGTTAGTACACAAACTGTTTGATCACATCTTGTACATGATAATAACCAACTGTTAGTACACAAACTGTTTGATCACATCTTGTACATGATAATAACCAACTGTTACTACACACACTGTTTGATCACATCTTGTACATGATAATAACAAACTGTTAGTACACATGTAAAAAACATCATTTATTCAGTCATACTTAAATGCTATTTCACTCATTTCTTTATCCATACTCATGTTTTCCTCATATGCTTGTTGGTACCCTTGTCTTACGGACCTATTTACAGCTTGCATCTTAAATAACACAAACATGAAACAATAGCATAGAAGGAGCATTAACTATGAAATATTTCTGAATTATTTCAATGTTGGTAACTTCTCATCTTGGAAATGGAGTGAAATGAATATATTGGGACGGACGACGGTTGAAAGTAATTAATTAGAAAATAATTCATTGACCTGCTTACATCGACATTGTCGTCTTCACCTAACCGATTCTTGTCGCCTTGATTGCAATTTTATACTTATGTATATCTATTTCTCACAACAAATCTACATTTTTCTGAACCATGCACACTTCCCACTGGTATAACCTCTCAACCAGTAGTCTCAACCATGCACACTTCCCACTGGTATAACCTCTCAACCAGTTGTCTCAACCATGCACACTTCCCACTGGTATAACCTCTCAACCAGTTGTCTCAACCATGCACACTTCCCACTGGTATAACCTCTCAACCAGTTGTCTCAACCATGCACACTTCTCACTGGTATAAGCTCTCAACCAGTTGTATCAACCATGCACAGTTACCACTAGTATAAGCTCTCAACCAGCTATCTCAACCATGCAGACTCACCACTGGTATACGCTCCTAACCAGATGTCTCAACCATGCACCATTTCCAACTAACATTAGCTCTCAACCAGCTGTCTCAACCATTCACACTTCCCACTGGTATAAGCTCTCAACCAGCTGTCTCAACCATGCACATTTCCCACTGATATAAGCTCTCAACCAGCTGTCTGAGCCATGGCCATTTCTAACTAGTATAAGCTCTCAACCAGCTGTCTCAACCAAGCACACTTGCCACTGGTATAAGCTCTAAACCAGCTGTCTCAACCAAGCACACTTGCCACTGGTATAAGCTCTAAACCAGATGTCTCAACCATGCACCATTTCCAACTAACATTAGCTCCCAACCAGCTGTCTCAACCATGCACACTTCCCACTGGTATAAGCTCTCAACCAGCTGTCTCAACCATGCACACTTCTCAACTAACATTAGCTCTCAACCAGCTGTGACAACCATGCACAGATCCCAACTAACATTAGCTCTCATCCAGCTGTGACAACCATGCACACTTCCCACTGGTATAAGCTCTAAACCAGCTGTCTCAACCATGCACACTTCCCACTGGTATAAGCTCTCAACCAGCTGTCTCAACCATGCACACTTCCCACTGATATAAGCTCTCAATCAGCTGTTTCAACCAAGCACACTTGCCTCTGGTATAAGCTCTCAACCTGCTGTCTCAACCAAGCACACTTCCCACTGATATAAGCTCTCAACCAGCTGTCTCAACCATGCATACTTCCCACTGGTATAAGCTCTCAACTAGATGTTTCAATCCGCTTCGATATGGATGCCGTCAGTTCTGCTAAACTCCGTAATATAATATCACCCTCTCTGCCAACGTAACGTACCAACTATTTTTTGTACTAGACTAATCATATATCACACTCTCTCCAAACGTTAGGTACCGACTATCCTTTGTACTAGACTAATCACATATCACCCTCTCTCCCAACGTAAGGTACCAACTATCCTTTGAACTAGACTAATCACATATCACCTTCTATCCCAACGTAAGGTACCAACTATCCTTTGTACTAGATTAATCATATATCACACTCTCTTCCAACGTAAGGTACCAACTATCCTTTGTACTAGACTAATCACATATCACCTTCTATCCCAACTTAAGGTACCAACTATCCTTTGTACTAGACTAATCATATATCACACTCTCTCCCAACTTAAGAAACCTGTTATCCTTTGTACTAGACTATCACATATGACATTGTCTCCCAACATAATATATCAGTTATCCTTTGTACTAGACTATCACAAATGACATTGTCTTCCAACATAATATATCAGTTATCTTTTGTACTAGACTATCACATATGACATTGTCTCCCAACATAACATATCAGTTAAACTCTGTACTAGACTATCACATATGACATCGTCTCCCAACATAATATATCAGTTATCCTCTGCTCTAGACTATCACATATGACATTGTCTCCCAACAGAATATATCAGTTATCCTTATTTCCCCCAACATAAATCATTAATCATCATTTGCACTTGGCACGTCGCGTCGTCTCCTATAATAAGTCATCAGTCATTATTTATACATAACACAAGGCGGCCGTTTTACTGTCATTATCACGTCATGGTCTATATCCGACAGTAAAATGAACAATGAACATTGAATGCTGCAGTGTCAGTTACTACAAAGCCACACATCGTATTTATGAATTATCTAGCACGCTTGGAATTTACCTTTGCCATTTCTCAGATTTGAAATGATTACCGGCTTCCAGACGCGTTTAATGAGATTATACTGGCCACAAATCTTGGAGACGCTGTTCAATAACAGGCAATTAGGGGATGCTTCAATCAAATACATTATTCCTCTCAAAATGCTTGTTTTTCAAAATCATCTGACGGAGCCGTTCATGTCGGTAAACCATTTCATGTCCTGGAACTGCATGTATCTCCAACATGTGTTGTGTGTTGTCATGCCGATAACAAACTGCTTTTTCTTGCAAGTGTCTCATTTTAAACTCTTCAGCAGTAGAAGGCTACACACGCCATGAACTTGAACATATTGCTGATCAGGATATAACCAAATGGGATTAACCGAACTTTTAGAAACAACTCGCTAAATGTTGTCAAACAGAAAATACAGGCGCGAACAAATGCGCTTTCCCTGGTTGAAAATACAAAAAAAAAATGTTGTTAGTCTCTTGGAATCGGTCGTGTGATCAGGATTGCGTCATAGACAGATTCACACACACAGAGCATCTTAGCAAATATGTGACGTTAGATTGGTGACGTTGGATTGGGGACGTTGGATGGGTGACAAATTGCTAAGTCAGTAGAGCAACCTCTGTTATGGAACCCCATGGAAAAAGAAGCACGGAAAGACTAAAGTACACGCGGAGAGGAGATACAGATTTCAGTAGAAAAAAGGCGGCTAGAAAGTGACAAGATCTGCCACAATACAACAGGACAAGTCAACTTGGAGAGGATTGTTTGATGATCTACGCACCCCAAGGTAAGGGGGGAGTGAGGAGATTGGATGGTGATCTGTCCATCCTACGGTCGTAGTGGCGAAGTGAAAGGATTGGTTGGTGGTCTATTCACCACAAGGTAAGGGTGAAGTGAAAGGATTAAAATGCTATTTTTCGCTTTCCTAGGCGGAGTGCATAGTATTGTGTTTAGCGCCTTTTGACAAAGTGCATCCGACTTCGGCACGAATGTTTGAATAATTTTACTTCCTCATAGAAACTTCACTTTACTGTTACATGAACTTGAGCATAAGCCTGTTTTCATTGTGAGTCACGCCCCTCCCCCTCCCCCCCCCCCCCCCCCCCCGCCCACTAAATTATGTCCAACAATGGCCACCTTCACTTAATCATATTTAGGCCAATGGCTAAACGCGATTCGAGTGGTTAAACTGTCAAAGAATACTGTAGCCTGTAAGCTAAAGAGAGTCAGGCACGAAGCCAGCCTCAGACACACAACCGAATTAAAAATCGTTATGTCTGATACAGCCTATTTCCAGACAGCATGATCGCAGACGCGAGGAGAGATCTTGATCCGCATGTTTCACATACCCCTGCCCACACTTAGCTCTCCTTTCTCCATTGATCAGCCTGTTTCACATACCCCTGCCCACACTTAGCTCTCCATTCTCCATTGATCAGCCTGTTTCACATACCCCTGCCCACACTTAGCTCTCCATTGATCAGCCTATTTCACATACCCCTGCCCACACTTAGCTCTCCATTCTCCATTGATCAGCCTGTTTCACATACCCCTGCCCACACTTAGCTCTCCTTTCTCCTTTGATCAGCCTGTTTCACCTGATCCTGCCTACACTTAGCTTTCCTTTCCCCATTGATCAACATGTTTCACCAGCTCCTACCCACACTTAGCTCCCCTTTCCCCATTTATCCGCAGGTACAGCTGTGAAGTGAACAATGGAAATCGTGCCAGGAAATAATGTCGGTTATTTATTTTATGTTGTTACCCCGTATCTGTAGTTAGAAAAAAAAAATAAAGGACAATATGAGACTGCTTTGTTCTGAAAACTGTATAATAAGTGTGCGTTGGGCAGCGTATTGATTACGCTAGAGAGCTCATTTCTCACGTCACAAGTTAATTAGAAATGAAGTACACTGACAGAAGCTTCACGCAAGACACCCCGCTGACAGGGCGATCCCATGCTTTCCGTGGAGAGGAATGAACGAGACAAGAACAGCGCAATATGCAGATTAGGGTAGCTCAACTTCATATTAACTGCGACACATTTTACCGACCAATCCAATCGCTGCTACACGACTTGATACGTATGGTTGTACAATAACACGTTTAGTAGAAACAATATTGTTATTACTTCATTGATCAAATATGTATAATCACACACACACACACACACACACACACGAAGTCACGCACGCAGGCCACACACGCACAAGGGGGTCTCTATAGTCAAGAAGTTAAAGAACTCACCTCTCAAAGCGATGAACGGAAACCGCCAGCTATCAAATTCCGCAAATTTCAAGAGACCTATGGTCTCACTGGAGGCAAGACCAGAGCGCATGCATCCTGGTCGTCTCGATCAATAGTATTGCCACTGGTCTAAGGTAACTCGGGACAAGAGAGTAAGATTGAAGACCAGCGCATTCACTTCTACCTGTAATCTAAATACGGCGCATATCACATTAATAAAACACAATGGACAATTATTATAATAATTGTTATCATTTATATTATTATTAATATTGTATGTCCAGTTCAGACCTCCATCGCCAGACAGGTCCCTGAAACAATTAGTATTGTGAGCTCTACATATGGACCAACACGTTTCATGGACAAAACAAGATTACAAGTTTTGGCCTGTCACGGGCAGTCACGTCAATCTCACAGTGAACTTCATGTACCTGGACACCAGACTGCCTTTAGATGTACGCAGTGGCCGCTACATTACACGACAAGATCGACCGAGCTGTATCATCTATAAACCCTCTGCACAAAAGTATGATACAAGCAGAGAATCTCCCTGGTGACCAACATGAGCATCTATCAATCATGTATGGTTCCAAACTTCTTGTGCGGATCCGAGACATGGACGTCTTGCAGGAAGATCGCAGATGGCTCGAGACCTTCCACATCCGCAATCGACGACCTGTCCGTGAGTCCTCTGACAAGACCAAGTCATTGACGCCAAGGTTTCTTTGCAGACACAACGCCCAGCCCCTTTCCTCACCGCTTGTTGGTCACCGCCTTTGTTTCTTCAGCCATATGCCCCCCCCCCCCCATGGTCTAGGGACGTGCTGACTCGACAGCGTCTACACCTGTCTGTGGTTATCAGGGGCGACAGAAAACCGCACCACTCATGGAGTCATCCCGGATACCGTGTGTAGATCACCTCGCTGGCAAATCATATCAACTCAATATGTCCTGCATTCTGCCTGGGGCTCTTGCCACCAACCGTGGAACGATCGTTCTGTTCGACATGTCCTACTTGCCTATGCGGATCTCTTACTTATACAAATTTATGGGTGTCTGTGTTAGGTCTTGTGCAGAACTTCGTTGGAAGAGCGGTTTCATTTGTTAACGAAAATAAAGCCCATTGCATGGAACCACAATCAGATTAAACACGTTTATACGGTAGTCTCAGGCGAAGAAATAAACATCATGTTTGTGCGTCTTCTCTTGCACGCCTTCTCTTGCTCATCTTTTCTTGCACGTCTTCTCCTGCTCAAACATTTCCACCGCGTCTTTAAGTATCAAACATTTTTCTCGTTCATGCTCTATTTATTGCTAATGGTTTCAAGTTACTCTGCCGGTTTTCAGGCATGGTATCTCGTAGATCGTTCTTGATCATCTAAAGTTTAGGAAATCTTAAATGACACTTTGCGGCAGTCATTGATAGTGTGAGCAGTAACAAGTAGACGGTGCAGATATCGCCGAGTGTAGGGGGCAGAGCACAATAGTGCATGAGTAAAAACTGTGCGGTTTCGAAGACGTTTGACTGTTGGTAAACCGTGGAATGAAAGAATGAACAAATGGACAACAGCTGAGTTGGAAATACAAGAGAGATATCCCGTGTGGTACTGTTTAGCCAACAATTCAGTCTCTTCGTCAGTGTCAGAGGTAATAGATAACAATTTAGTGTCGGAGGTAACAGCAAACAATTCAGTGTCGGAGGTAACAGCTAATAATTTAGTGTCGGAGGTATTAGCTAACAATTCAGTGTCGGAGGTAACAGCTAATAATTTAGTGTCGGAGGTAATAGCTAACAATTCAGTATCTGAGGTAACAGAAAGTTGAACGTTGCAGCAGCCAGCGAACTAAGGCTGATAAATCGTTGTGAGAATTTCTCACATGTTCTATCCACTGTGGTCAGATCCACGTTCACTCTGAAACGTTTTTCAGTTGATGCAGGTGATTCCTCTTTCCCTATTTAATCAGATAGAATTTTGACATTTTTAAATGATGTTCTTCAAAGTGATCTGTAATACGCCAAGATTGTGCCAGGATAACAGAAGTTTCAACGTGTACTCATTCCGCGTTCTCTGCAGTTTCTCACGCGATGAGTTGATTATTTCATTAGCTTCACTGACGTTGCACTGCCAAGATTCCAGTAATCTCAAGATGCATGGGTAGCCGCCATAATTGTTGTCGTCCTTACAAAAATGAAAACAAAATTAAAACATTCTACCTTCTTCTTGATACTGAGTGCATTAGCTACTTCACCTTTCAATTTTTATGTCTAGAATGATCGTCGTGAGACAGTTTTAGCAACCAAAACAAAAAAAAAGAAACGATAATCTTTAGGGCAAATCCACACTGTGGAGAAAGCTTAGTACACCGGTGTACGCGTATACTGTGACCAACTGGAACGCTGATCTGTTCAACAACTGTGACCAAGTTGAGAGCAGATCTGTTCAACAACTGTGACCAAGTAGAGAGCAGATCTGTTCAACAACTGTGACCAAATAGAGAGCAGATCTGTTCGACAACTGTGACCAACTGGAACGCTGATCTATTCAACAACTGTACCATGTATAAAGCATATCTGTTCGACAACTATGACCAAGAAGAGCACAGATCTGTTCGACAACTGTGACCAAGTAGAGCGCAGATCTGTTCAACAACTGTGACCAACTGGAACGCTGATCTGTTTAACAACTGTGACCAACTGGAACTATAATCTGTTCAACAACTGTGACCAGCTGGAACTATGATCTGTTCAACAACTGTGACCAACTGGAACTATGATCTGTTCAACAACTGTGACCAAGTAGAAAGAAGATCTGTTTGACAACTGTGACAAAGTAGAGAGCAGATATGTTCAGAAACTATGACCAACTGGAACTATGATCTGTTCAACAACTGTGACCAAGTAGAGAGCAGATCTGTTCAAGAACTGTGACCAAGTAGAGAGCAGATATGTTCAACAACTGTGACCAAGTAGAGAGCAGATCTGTTCAAGAACTGTGACCAAGTAGAAAGCAGATATGTTCAACAACTGTGACCAAGTAGAGAGCAGATCTGTTCAAGAACTGTGACCAAGTAGAAAGCAGATATGTTCAACAACTGTGACCAAGTAGAGAGCAGATCTGTTCGACAACTGTGACCAAGTAGAGAGCAGATCCGTTCAACAACTGTGACCAAGTAGAGAGCAGATCTGTTCAACAACTGTGACCAAGTAGAGAGCAGATCTGTTCAACAACTGTCACCAAGTAGAGAGCAGATCTGTTCAACAACTGTCACCAAGTAACAAACGAACAAATGCACAATAAATGACATGCACGTGTGTAATCTCTTGACTTGCAGAGCGATGTCTGTCCCTACTCCAGAGCGATGTCTGTCCCTACTCCAGAGCGATGTCTGTCCCTACTCCAGAGCGATATCTGTCCCTACTCCAGAGCGATGTCTGTCTCTAATCCAGAGCGATGTCTGTCTCTAATCCAGAGCGATGTCTGTCCCTACTCCAGAGCGATGTTTGTCCCTACTCCAGAGCGATGTCTGTCCCTACTCCAGAGCGATGTCTGTCCCTTCTCCAGAGCGATGTCTGTCCCTACGCTATCCCTACTCTGTCTCTACTCTAGCCCTGCCTTGTCCCTACTCTGTCCCTATTCTGTCCCTACTCTGTCCCTATTCTGTCCCTACTCTGTCCCTACTCTGTCCCTTCTCTAATATAACGATTGACTTGACCAAGTTGATCAGTTTCGCTAATGTATTAGATGGTGTCCACAATAACTGAGAAGCAGGGCACAGCTTTGACATCGTTAAGTACGCCCTCTTGGACACATAGTGCTACCATTCTAGTAACTTTACTCTATTTGATTGGACAGAGGTACCTTAATGATTTAAAGAGTAGTGGTACAGTGGGTTCCATCCCACTGTAACATCCAAGGCAACGAGGAGGCAGACAGACTGACAAAGAAGGTGCAAGACTACCACAACCAGACCCTAGTGTGACCTACCAAGAGTCAAAAAGGCTTATTAGAGCTAGATACATGACCAAATGGGAAACAGAACATACTGGCTACACAAAAAACAATGCCTTTTACCAGCTAAACAGAAGAGAGCAGGTCGTGGTCTTCAGACTCCGCACAGGCCACAACAGACTGAGGTACCACCTTTTCAATAAACTGAAGATAGGTGCCACTGACGAATGCACTTGTGGTACCGGGAAAATGACCGCTGAACATCTGCTGCAAAACTGCGCGACATACGAGGACCAGAGAAAGCACATGTGGCCATCACCAGTGGCAACACTAGACAAGCTCTATGGCAGTGTCGACAGCCTCAGGATGACCGCTGCTTTGTTTAGAAAAAATACAGGTTGACGTTTGACAGCGTACGAAGAAGAAGAAGAAGAAGAGGAAGAGGGAAGAGGAAAGGGGAAAGAGGAAGAAGAAGAGGAGGAGGAGGAAGAAGAAAGAAGAAGAAATTGATATTTATTCTTGATAGACAGAGAGGAAGACAGAGTTGGAAATCTAGAGACAAACTTAGTGCAGACCTCCTGTAACACAGCCTAGGAGCCACTGTTAGAGATATAAATTGGTAAGAGAGCCGATCAGAATTAGTAAGGTTTCCGCATTGACAAATGGCAGTGATAGGTTTCCAATATAATTATGTGAGACTCTGTGAGAGACTATTATCTGTCCATCTCTCTATTGTTCCTTCCGTCTTACATGATGTTTCATCTTACCTGATAATCTTCAACCTTTCTGTCCATCTCTCTATTGTTCATTCCGTCTTACATGATGTTTCATCTTACCTGATAATCTTCAACCTTTCTGTCCATCTCTCTATTGTTCATTCCGTCTTACATGATGTTTCATCTTACCTGATAATCTTCAACCTTTCTGTCCATCTCTCTATTGTTCATTCCGTCTTACATGATGTTTCATCTTACCTGATAATCTTCAACCTTTCTGTCCATCTCTCTATTGTTCATTCCGTCTTACATGATGTTTCATCTTACCTGATAATCTTCAACCTTTCTGTCCATCTCTCTATTGTTCATTCCGTCTTACATGATGTTTCATCTTACCTGATAATCTTCAACCTTTCTGTCCATCTCTCTATTGTTCATTCCGTCTTACATGATGTTTCATCTTACCTGATAATCTTCAACCTTTCTGTCCATCTCTCTATTGTTCATTCCGTCTTACATGATGTTTCATCTTACCTGATAATCTTCAACCTTTCCTGTCCATCTCTCTATTGTTCATTCCGTCTTACATGATGTTTCATCTTACCTGATAATCTTCAACCTTTCTGTCCATCTCTCTATTGTTCATTCCGTCTTACATGATGTTTCATCTTACCTGATAATCTTCAACCTTTCTGTCCATCTCTCTATTGTTCATTCCGTCTTACATGATGTTTCATCTTACCTGATAATCTTCAACCTTTCTGTCCATCTCTCTATTGTTCATTCCGTCTTACATGATGTTTCATCTTACCTGATAATCTTCAACCTTTCTGTCCATCTCTCTATTGTTCATTCCGTCTTACATGATGTTTCATCTTACCTGATAATCTTCAACCTTTCTGTCCATCTCTCTATTGTTCCTTCCGTCTTACATGATGTTTCATCTTACCTGATAATCTTCAACCTTTCTGTCCATCTCTCTATTGTTCATTCCGTCTTACATGATGTTTCATCTTACCTGATAATCTTCAACCTTTCTGTCCATCTCTCTATTGTTCATTCCGTCTTACATGATGTTTCATCTTACCTGATAATCTTCAACCTTTCTGTCCATCTCTCTATTGTTCATTCCGTCTTACATGATGTTTCATCTTACCTGATAATCTTCAACCTTTCTGTCCATCTCTCTATTGTTCATTCCGTCTTACATGATGTTTCATCTTACCTGATAATCTTCAACCTTTCTGTCCATCTCTCTATTGTTCATTCCGTCTTACATGATGTTTCATCTTACCTGATAATCTTCAACCTTTCTGTCCATCACGTTACGTAAACAAAGTGTCATGTCTCTTTATTTGAACAAAATGTTTTATTTGTCTTACATTTATCAATTTCATATTTTTTCTTTTCTTTGGGAAATCTATCAGGATTGATTTTGTTTGCTGCTCTTTCCACAAAATTGCCGACAACATTGAACCGGCTAACAGAGACTGGGGGGAAAAGCGAAAGCAATTGGGCAATCGCGCAGTGGATTCTAAATCGAATGTTCGAATAAATGTGTTTCTTTTTTTGGGGTTGTTGTGTATTTATTTTTTAATGGAATAAATGGATATGTTTTTGTGAATATGAGAATTGAATGAGCGGATTCGTTTTTTTATTTTTAAAAAAAATAGAACAGATGGTCTATTTCTGTTTATTGGTAAATATAATTAGTGGATTTTTTCTAGTTTATCGATGGATGAAATGGACAGATTATTTTTGATTATTTTGGAGCATAATGTATGGTAAATTTAAGGTTATCTGTGAATGGAATGATTGAATATATTTGTGTGTACATGAGACTAGACTGAATAGATGTGTTTTTGTTTACATGAGAATAGACTGAATGGATTAGTTTGGTTTATCTGTGAGTAGAATTAATGGTCTATTTCTGTTTATGTGTGAATAGACTGAGTGAATTATTTGTGTTTATTAACCTAAGCAAAAAATTGATTTGTTGTTATCGTTCAGCAAAAACATAGAAATGTGAACCTCTTTCTGACAATAATAGTATTGGTAAGAGTTGCCGTTAACAGATGGACAATACATTTTATTTCATGAAAACGTATACTAACAAACTCCACACAGCGACTTAGAAATAACCTTCAAGACTGTTAGCCACGATTAAACCACCTACACCTTTTTGCCTGTCAGTGCTACATCATGGACCGCGCTGATATTTTGTATAGCTCTAGCAATCTTTCAAGGTGTCTTCAAAAGGTCAATTTTTCACCTGTCTTTACTTTCTCATCCTAGCTTCCGATATTGTGTATTCAATAATACTTACAGCATTTATCTCAACGTCTTGACCATACCATTAAGGGTGTTTCAAACTGATTCCAATTCCTGGACTAGAAAACTAAGAGGTTTCAGGGAGATTATATTACGCTTGCAGTTTTCTATTTTATGTTTCGCTTTTTACGATGCATAACCAGCAACAAGAACGACACGCGTGCAACCCGAGAACTGCGCAGAGGAAAGTTTTCGTACACATTCACACAATATCAAAGTCAAGAGCTAATTGTCGATGTCGATGTGGCCAAGATCCCAGAGATCTGGTCCTGATTGATACATTATGTCAGGGAGAAGTGGCCATGACAGACTCTGGGAGATCTGGTCCTGATTGATACATTATGTCAGGGAGAAGTGGCCATGACAGACTCTGGGAGATCTGGTCCTGATTGATACATTATGTCGTGGAGAAGTGGCATGATAGACTCTGGGAGATCTGCTCCTGATTGATACATTATGTCATGGAGAAGTGGCCATGACAGACTCTGGCAGATTTGTTCCTGATTGATACATTTTATAACGGGAGGCAAGTACTTCATGGAGACGACAAGTCGGTTATATATGTGTCTACGTCAGTCAGGAAGCTTCATTATCATATCACCTCGTATGCAAAAGCTGATATCCACTATATAACTGTGATCATCATCACCATTAACAAGTACATTAGTTCCCCGCGGAATACGAGGCTGCAATTATTTATGACTACCTGTTAAGTGTCAGGTTAAAACAAGCTCCAGGTTAAGTTAAGTGTCGGGTTAAGTTAAGTGTCAGGTTAAGTTAAGTGTCAGTTTAAAACAAGCTCCAGGTTAAGTTAAGTGTCAGGTTAAGTTAAGTGTCAGGTTAAAACAAGCTCCAGGTTAAGTTAAGTGTCGGGTTAAGTTAAGTGTCAGGTTAGGTTAAGTGTCAGGTTAAGTTAAGTGTCAGGTTAAAACAAGCTCCAGGTTAAGTTAAGTGTCAGGTTAATTTGAGTGTCAGGTTAAAACAAGCTCCAGGTTAAGTTAAGTGTCGGGTTAAGTTAAGTGTCAGGTTAAGTTAAGTGTCAGGTTAAAACAAGCTCTAGGTTAAGTTAAGTGTCGGGTTAAGTTAAGTGTCAGGTTAGGTTAAGTGTCAGGTTAAGTTAAGTGTCAGTTTAAAACAAGCTCCAGGTTAAGTTAAGTGTCAGGTTAATTTTAGTGTCAGGTTAAGTTAAGTGTCAGTTTAAAACAAGCTCCAGGTTAAGTTAAGTGTCAGGTTAAGTTAAGTGTCAGGTTAAGTTAAGTGTCAGGTTAAAACAAGCTCCAGGTTAAGTTAAGTGTCGGGTTAAGTTAAGTGTCAGGTTAGGTTAAGTGTCAGGTTAAGTTAAGTGTCCGGTTAAAACAAGCTCCAGGTTAAGTTAAGTGTCGTGTTAAGAAAAGCTCCAGGTTAAGATACGCTCCAGGTTCAGTTAAGCTACAGGTTAAGTTAAGTGCCGGGTTAAGTTAAGTGCCAGGTTATGTTAAGTACCAGGTTAATTAAGTGATAGGTTAAGTTAAGCCCCCAGGTTAAGTTACGCCCTAGGTTAAGTTAAATTAAGCTGCAGGTTAATTTAAGTGCCATGTTAAGTTAAGTGCCATGTTAAGTTAAGTGCCATGTTAAGGTAAGTGCCAGGTTAAGTTCAGCGCCATGTTAAGTTAAGTGCCATGTTATGTTAAGCTTCAGGTTATTAAGTTAAGTGCCAAGTTAAGTAAAACTCCAGGTTATTAAGTTAAGTTCCAGGTTGAGTTAAGCTCGAGGTTATTAAGTTAAGTTCCAGGTTGAGTTAAGCTCCAGGTTATTAAGTTTAGTTCCAGGCTAAGTTAAGCTCTAGGTTATTAAGTTAAGTGCCAGGTTACCTGGCTGGATATTTCCTGCGAGTATTTCATATTAATATCTGCTTTCCCTCCTTGATCTCCATCTAATTTAACAGAGACATTCACACTTTTAATTGGGAGAAAAGGACAATGATACCGGATAGCGAATGGCTTCCTACTGCGGACTCGCCTAATTGCCTGGAGACACGTTGAACGGCTTCTAGTACTCCACAATCTCTCTTGGCGTGTTCCATCTCTGTGTATTAGTGAAACATCACAAGTCAAATGAGTAGAAATGATTTCACCCATCCTTTAAAGAATGATTCCTTCTCGAAGTGTAGGTAAGCGTTATGTTTGTCTAACAATTTGTGATTCTCGGCCAGAGGTTGAAAAATGTCAGCATGAAACACGAAGGTTGACCTGGGACTAGAGATTGTGAAAGAAAGAAATCGACAGTGCAATGATTACATGCTTGTATGTTAAGCACGCAAAATGATTAGCGCTGGATTAAATGACAAGAAGGCCCCCTGTATCGAAAGAGTCAGAAAGATAGAACCAACAGACAGCTGTAAGACTGCTCGAACTCATCTCTGTGCCACCATCTTCCATTAGACAATGCACACATAGTCTTGGTTGAGACTTCCCGGTGCTCGCCTCAACGGTGCAGCGTTTGTATTTCAAGAATTTGCTCGTGACGTGAGATCTGTTAAAACTTGTTTGAAGATGATGTTCTTTCAAGCTTGAGATCGTGTTCACCCACACTTAACGTCAGTATCATCATCACTGACTGTAACAGCCATAAGCGCAGGTTAATATGATGTGAGCGAATATGCACGTCCATTTCGCTTTTGAGTGCTGAACTCGCATGTGGAGTTTTACAAGACGCGCCGCCATTTTAAATGACGCTGGCGGATACAGTTAGCAACCTCTAGCCTAATTAGTTGGCCCAGATGGTAATTTAATGACGGGCAAACGGCCAAATTGTAAGTAAGCTAGCAAAGATGTACATTTTTGTTTCTGTTTTGTAAGACATTATCACAATTTGAATATTTTGTTTTTGTCAAACTAAAGACAGGGGAAACCTAAAGGTAATAATAGATGGATTGTCCTGAAGATGTTATTTATATGTAGAAGATTGTGGTGGATCGTAATTGGTTGGGCTTATCGATAATTTGGTCGGTAAGGTGTAACTGTGGACTATATAATGAATCTGTCTGTGCCAAAAGTAGACATAGTTTGTAGATGCTTTCTGCAAGCTTTTAATCGCTGTCATCTGTTGCAATAAAAATAACAAACGCAGCAACAACAGCTACTACTAATATAACAACAACTACTATAAACAACTACTACTACTGCTGCTACTATTACTACTACTGATACTATTATCACTGCTACCAATTCTGCTTCTGGTGCTACACATACAAGAACAAGTGTAACAAGAACAACAACTACATCTCTAACAAAAACAACTAACATATCAACAAATGTAACAAAAACAACTAACATATCAACAAATGTAACAAAAACAACTAACATATCAACAAATATAACAAAAACAACTAACATATCAACAAATGTAACAAGAACAACAACTACATCTCTAAAAAAACAACTAACATATCAACAAATGTAACAAAAACAACAACTAAATCTCTAACAAAAACAACTAACATATCAACACATGTAACAAAAGCTGATACTACAACTATAACAAAAGAATCAATAATATAAAAATAACAATAACTACTACTGCAACCATAACAAGAACTACTGGAACTATAACAACAACTACTGGAACTAAAACAACAAGAACTACTGAAACTATAACAACAACACATACTAGAGCTATAACAACACCTACTGGAACTATAACAACACCTACTGGAACTATAAAAACACCTACTGGAACTATAACAACACCTACTGGAACTAAAACAACAACTACTAGAACTATAGTAGTAATTACTACTTGAACTATAGTAGTAATTACTACTGGAACTATAGTAGTAATTACTACTTGAACTATAGTAGTAATTACTACTGGAACTATAGTAGTAATTACTACTTGAACTATAGTAGTAATTAGTACTGGAACTATAGTAGTAATTACTACTTGAACTATAGTAGTAATTACTACTGGAACTATAGTAGTAATTACTACTTGAACTATAGTAGTAATTAGTACTGGAACTATAGTAGTAATTACTACTTGAACTATAGTAGTAATTAGTACTGGAACTATAGTAGTAATTACTACTTGAACTATAGTAGTAATTAGTACTGGAACTATAGTAGTAATTACTACTTGAACTATAGTAGTAATTAGTACTGGAACTATAGTAGTAATTACTACTACAATAACTAGAAAAAACAACACATATTAATACAGTTGTGACAACAACAACTGCAAATATTCCAACAAGTTAGGTTTCACTAAGTAGTTGCTTATCTGAAGTGTTACAACATGTTTCCACACCACAACACGACCTCACACAGTAAATAACACAGTAAACACTATCTAACAAAAATGTTACATATTTAATAACACTCTCCACAAAACAACGATAGCAAAAAGAACAAAATACATCTGAACTAAATATTCATAATATATATACATATATATAAACTGCATCGGGAGTTGTAAGCACTAGCTTTTGAACATTTCCTTCAACTAATAACCCAAATTCACAGCAATACGCTACACTCCCTCTATCTGCACACTTAACACACACACAACAAACTCGTGATCAGTTCGTATTGCGTACTCTGTCGTTATGTGCATTCACACTCCGATCACATTCATGCAGGTGATCTGTACATCCACATTCAATCGGTTCATGTATGCTCAAGCGTTCTGTGCATTCATCTGCAATAAGTTCACGTCACTTATAATCGGATCATGTATTCACTTGTGGTCACTTACTCAGTCGATCTTTGCATACACATACCTCAGAACACACATCGTTCCCAAAGTGTCCTGCACAATACCACAGACATTCAGATCTCTTGTTTAGGTGATCTGTACATTCACAATTACTTCGATCTCTTCACGTATTCTTACATTACCACGTAACTAGATCCCGCATCGTTCACTGTGTATCCTGCACGTGCGACACACATTCAGATATCTTACTGTTCACAGGTTGTCCAACACACACACTTATAGAACGACTCGTCAAAACTCGAAGGTGTATGCTGGTTCAGTCACGTGCAAACTCAGTCTATGACTCAGTCTGCTAGACTACTAACAGCCTATTAATCTCTTTCCTTTCCAGCCTCCTGGGTTTATCTTTTTTGAGTATGTTATAGTCTCAATCAACATCATGGCTGTCCAGTGGTCTGCTTTTGGTTCTCTGACTTAGCCATCACTCTAATTTGGAAATAGCTCTAACTAGTTGTTATTGGATGATTAACCTCAGCTTCGAACACTTTCCCCACCCCCACCACCCCCATCTCACCTGTACCAGACACATTCTTCCACATAACCCATCGTTTTCTTGTTCGGCTTAGTGTCGAGACGGTTAGTGACGTACCCGGGCAACCTTTGTTCCCAGAGTCGCCAGTCCAATCTCTCCTGCCCTAAACGCCCATGCTCCAGCTGGAACTGTTTCACTACTTATACTACTAATTCTGCAGCTATAATAACAAGAGCAACAACTACTACTACTACAACTATCACAACATCAACTATTACTACTACTATGACTATAACAACTACTACAACTGCAATAAAAATGCAACAACAACAGTAACGACTACTATTACAACTACGACAACACCTACAACTGCAATTCTAATAAATACTAATATTATAACTTTAACAAAACCAGTGACTACAATGATAACTACTTTTTTGATACTATAATAACTATGCCAACAGCAACATCTACTACTATAACTATAACAACAACAACTATAACGTAGACAACAAAAACAACTTCTACTACTACTGCCACAACTATAACAACAATAACATCTGCTATATCTACAGTTACATTTAAACAATCATTTTAAAAGACAGTATATTGAAATACAGATAGTCAGCTCATGACTCACATGGATTGGTCAAATGCGCTTGCGTCATAAGAACAGATCTGTAAATATGTCAATGCTCCAATTAGGCTTGGTCTGATTGATCGGCAGATAATCAGTAATTGGTCACATAGGCCATTTTGCGTATTAATCAGTATGAGCTATTCAGTCGATAAATCGGTTTTGATAACCAGACATTTCCGAATTTTAACAAAATATTATTGCTAGGGACCACCGCGTATAAGTACATGCAGATTAATTCCACAGTTGCGGGAATGGGCGCGTGGAGGAAGGGAAGGTCAGTTTTCAACCGGCGCACTACTATGTTCTGTCAGTCTGACATGTCGATATGAACTGGGGATCAACCAACACAGACCTCCAGCAAGTGACACTTGTTTGAAGGAGCTAAGCATGATAAGGTTTCAGATTAAAAAGTAACGGAAAGCAACTGTAATCAAAAATCGACGCGTGACATGTGTCAACCCGGCGGCTACTGAAGGTATAAGTAGTACTGCTTCTTACGTACAGAAAGGTGTGATTATTCAGGATGTTGTTGATAGGATGTTGTTTATTTTACGTAAGGTGGCGTGATGTTTCCCTATCGGCGACCGAACCCTCTCCCGTAGGAACAGAATGTTTTCACATTTCTTGACTTAGCTCGCTTGTTACACAATATACGAAACTTGTGTTTACATCTTAGTATTATGCAGTAATTGAACAGCTGTAAGACAACTTTAAAAACTCGATAGAATAAAACAACAAAACAAAGTAAATACGGTATAATTCAGAGATTGACATTTAATGGTGTTTAATTTGTACGACTTTTGACTTATTATCGATAACAGCTCGATAGCTGTATTTAATTATGAAATATTATAATAAATTACCTACAACTAACTTCAAAACGCATTTCATATCACAAAATATAATTACATT
This sequence comes from Ariolimax columbianus, assembly GCA_036924085.1. NCBI lineage: Eukaryota > Metazoa > Mollusca > Gastropoda > Stylommatophora > Arionidae > Ariolimax > Ariolimax columbianus. The sequence goes on along the minus strand of JAVGWX010000001.1, from coordinate 6,821,035 downwards.
ATATATAACTGGAGACGATTAATTGGCATTGACCGGTAAACCGGTAATTGGTAATAGGCCAATTTGTTTATCGATGAAGGCCTAGTCGCAGGACAAATATGGCGCCTATACGAATAAGTAAACGCAATGTTCTTCGATATTGAAATATCACTTTTTGATTGTTCCTTCAAAATACTTTTTGATTGTTCCTTCAAAATACTTTTTGATTGTTCCTTTAAAATACTTTTTGATTGTTCCTTCAAAATACTTTTTGATTGTTCCTTCAAAATACTTTTTGATTGTTCCTTCAAAATACTTTTTGATTGTTCCTTCAAAATACTTTTTGATTGTTCCTTCAAAATACTTTTTGATTGTTCCTTCAAAATACTTTTTGATTGTTCCTTCAAAATAATTTTTTGATTGTTCCTTCAAAAGACTTTTTGATTGTTCCTTCAAAATACTTTTTGATTGTTCTTTCAAAATAATTATAATTTCCATTATTGCAGACTTTTTAGGGATTTGGGCACGTGGAAGAGTTGGTGGGGGAATGAGCCGTTATAGGGTGTTGTAGAGATGCACGGACTGAAAGGGGTAGGCGAGGTGAAGAAAAGTGGTGTGTCGAGGAGAGAACAGAAATTGACGGGCGAAAGGCGGGAAAGAAAGGTGGGTGTGATTGGAAGGAGAGAGTGCACTTGGAGAAGTGGGAAAATCATAAAGAGAGATTCACAAATTAACAAATTGTATAACTATAAACACCGGAGGAACAAGATTTGATGGCTGAGAGGTTTGAAGATGGTTGGGTTGACGAAGAGAGGAAGGTCTGAGGGAGGGGAGGAGATGAACGAATTTTGGAAGGGAGGGGGTGGGGTGGCGTAAGAAATTGGAGAGAAAAGATGGACGAGATTGGATGTTGAATGATCTGGGGTAGTTGTCTCGCCGCCGCGATTCAATCTCAAACAGTGATAGCGCGGGCTTGCGGAAAACGCTTGCCCGCCTTTCCCCGTAGAGGTATCGGGAAGCGGTTTTTTGTTGCGTGACCTCAAAAGAGGTGCGCTGCTCTGGTCCGTAACGAAAAACTTTGACAGTCGGTGGTGATTTTTCGAAGGCTTATAAGCAGAGCTCGACAGTTCGTCTCGCTGGTGGTCAGACTCTCGCAAAGAGCTTGTGACCGGCAAATGGAAAGCAGGAATCATGCCTGAAGGCCCTGTGTTCTCCCGACCAACCCTCAGGAGAAGGGCAGGCCGGCAGGTCAAATTGTCTCTAGTCCCAGTGAAATTCATCGCCAGAGTCGTTGGGATCCGTTCTGCACAGAGCGCTGCCATCCCTCCTCGAACGAGCCCGGTCGGTCGGTCGTCTGGTGCGTGTAGGGGCCCCTGTCAGGCGGTCCCAGGTCGACGGAGTGAGGGACGGGGGGAACAACCGTCCGTCCGTTCGTCAGTCGGTCCCTGCGGCCGTCCCAGTGAGGCTTTTTTTTTACACACCCGTCCTCCGCCGACCAGTGTGTGCGGTACGTACGTCTCCGACAGATATCTGGTTGATCCTGCCAGTAGTCATATGCTTGTCTCAAAGATTAAGCCATGCATGTCTAAGTTCACACTGTCTCACGGTGAAACCGCGAATGGCTCATTAAATCAGTCGAGGTTCCTTAGATGACACGATCCTACTTGGATAACTGTGGCAATTCTAGAGCTAATACATGCTTACCAAGCTCCGACTCTCGCGGAAAGAGCGCTTTTATTAGTTCAAAACCAATCGTCGTTTCTCCTAACGGTGTTGCGGCGTCCCCACTGGTGACTCTGGATAACTTTGTGCTGATCGCATGGCCTCATGTGCCGGCGACGCATCTTTCAAATGTCTGCCCTATCAAATGTCGATGGTACGTGACATGCCTATCATGTTTGTAACGGGTAACGGGGAATCAGGATTCAATTCCGGAGAGGGAGCATGAGAAACGGCTACCACATCCAAGGAAGGCAGCAGGCGCGCAACTTACCCACTCCCGGCTCGGGGACGTAGTGACGAAAAATAACAATACGGGACTCTTTCGAGGCCCCGTAATTGGAATGAGTACACTTTAAACCCTTTAACGAGGATCTATTGGAGGGCAAGTCTGGTGCCAGCAGCCGCGGTAATTCCAGCTCCAATAGCGTATATTAAAGTTGTTGCAGTTAAAAAGCTCGTAGTTGGATCTCAGGCCCAGGCGGGCGGTCCGGCTCGCGCCGGTTCACTGCCCGTTGTCTCCTGCCCTACCGTCTGCCGGCTCTCTCCCACGGGTGCTCTTCGCTGAGCGTCCTGGGTGGCCGGCGCGTTTACTTTGACAAAATTAGAGTGTTCAAAGCAGGCCTCGGCTGCCTGAATAATGGTGCATGGAATAATGGAATAGGACCTCGGTTCTATTTTGTTGGTTTTCGGAACTGGGGGTAATGATTAACAGGTACAAACGGGGGCATTCGTATTGCGGCCTTTAGATGTGAAATTCTTGGATTGCCGCAAGACGAGCTACTGCGAAAGCATTTGTCAAGAATGTTTTCATTAATCAAGAACGAAAGTCAGAGGCGCGAAGACGATCAGATACCGTCGTAGTTCTGACCATAAACGATGCCGACTAGTAATCCGCAGGAGTTGCTTCGATGACTCTGCGGGCAGCTTCCGGGAAACCAAAGTGTTTGGGTTCCGGGGGAAGTATGGTTGCAAAGCTAAAACTTAAAGGAATTGACGGAAGGGCACCGCCAGGAGTGGAGCCTGCGGCTTAATTTGACTCAACACGTCCAAACACTGAAATGATTGACATTCCGAGAGCACTTTCGTTGGGTCTAATATGGAACGGGTGCTGGACTTTGACCCTCGAAAATCTGGAGCTATCCTCTCGGTTGCTTGACTGTCCCGCATCCTGTGTTCGTTAAAGGAATTGACGGAAGGGCATCACCAGGAGTGGAGCCTGCGGATTAATTTGACTCAACACGCAAATACTGTAGAACGACTGACCAATTGAGAGAGCACTCTCGTTGAGTCTAATAGTGAACGTGTGCTGGTATTAGACCAACGGAAGACAAGTCAGCTCTCTAACCTTCTAATGAAGGAACGCTACGGAAATCGTGTCTTAACCCCGCAGAAACCGCAGGTTCCAGAAACCTGGCCACTGACAAACAAAAGCCCTCGATTAGTTCGTCCTGGCCAAATAGTGAACGGGTGCTGGAAATAGACCATCGGAAGACAGGTCAGTTTTACCCTACAAATGACAGGGCGCTGCTTCGGAAATCCTGCTACACTCGAGAGCAGCCGCAGACATTTGGTTCACGTACCAGGCTAATAAGCCAATGGTGCGAGGCTGCCATGTGAGGGATTACGGCCGGACGCCTGAAAGCCGGAATCCCGCCCAAAATCTCAGCACCACTGCAATGGGAGGCTTCGATATGGTCGGGACCTGGGGATCGCGCCTCAACCCTACTAGGTCGAGCCACAGAAAGAGGTCTCTTCCATCCGCCGATCAAAGCGGGCGGATAGCTGCTCGATATTCACCCTATACGGCGATTAGGTGCGAAACCACCAACATAACACTTAGTTCTTGGTTAGGGTGTCGAAAACAGTAGAGCAGCCACCTCACTGTAAACTGTCGAGACTCATTCCTTGACCTCGAGATATGTCCGCAAACCAGGCGAAGAACATCTCCGTGACATTACCAGGCCTGTACCCTGGTTAAATGCACTTCTGCTTCGATCTCTACCTCTGCATGCTATCAGCCATACCAATGGACGCAGAAGAGATGCAGACTAGCGGACATTGCACACCTGCCCCACTGTGTCAACATCCCAGGTGGCGGGGAATGCTAGGCGTACCATCCCTGCATAGAAGCCAAGAAAATAAAGGGAGCAAAGAGATACCCCACTCACATGCAAATGCTACGTTTCTGGCAGGACGTGACGATCCTGGGACACAGATATACTGGACTGCCTCTCTTCCGGGTAAACCAGTCAAATATCATATATCATCTCATATATCATCACCGCACCCTATAGACACGAGTAGTGAAGACTCGTTAGTCTGGTAAGACAACTTCCATAAGAGAGACAACTCTGATCAATAACAACTGCTGCCTTGCAGATAGGCTGGGGACAGCAAAATGCTAGGGAGGGCGTCCCTACAGAAACGCCTGTTGAAATCGGATGCACGGGGCCACAAGCCTAACGAAACAGTGCAACGTAAATCGCAGTATGATGACAGTACAACCTATCAGAAAAACGTATGGCGCTCATCCTGCGGAGTCCCGCCAGGCAGCTAGAGTGCCGGGCCTCACGCCTCGAAGTGGCCCACCCTTGACTACTGGTGGTCACCCACCCATGTGTCGTGGAGTCAAGGCACATGGCTATGGGGCAATTCCTATTGACCGAAAACTCAAGACCCTCAAAATACTACAGTGGAATGCGGAGGGTGTCGTTAACAAAAAGCTTTCCCTAACACATCACCTGCATGAAGGTAAGATTGACGTGGCATGTATCCAGGAAACGCACCTCAACAATAACCATAAATTCTCAATCAGAGGATACCAGACCTTCCGTCTCGATAGAGAAGGTCACAAAGGAGGGGTCCTGATACTGACCCGAAACTGCATACCGAGTAGCGCGGTATCTGGCAATCACACCGGACAAGCAGAAATTGTAGGAGTTGACATAATGGCTCAAGTGACGAAGCTCCGCATTTTCAATCTGTACGGACCACCAAATAAAGACCTATCGCTCTCGAGTATGGAAGTCAAAGACTATGCAGTTGGAGACTTCAACAGCCACTCGGAGAGGTGGGGATACTTGGACACAGACAGCAGAGGTGACGAAGTGGAAGATTGGGAGATAGACACAAATCTCTCCCTAATCAATAGGCCGGAGGAGAGCCCTACTTTCTATTCTAGAACATGGCATGCCACCTCGACCCCAGATTTGGCCTTCTCCACACAGGACCTGCACCATAAAATAGACCGCCAGGTGTTAAACCAATTGGCACGTAGCGACCACAGGCCGATCAGGCTAGAAATTGATATGGAAGTAGGCCCACCGGAAACAAAACCGCTCCCACGTTGGAATTACAAACGAGCCGACTGGGACAGATTTGCAATCTTGACAGATGGGCTGTGTGAAACCATCAACACACGAAACAACAAAATGAAGTCCATGGTCGAAAGCCTATACAAGGCAATAATGCAAGCCGCCACTGAAACCATCCCAAGAGGGGCTAGGAAAAACTATAAGCACTATTGGAATGATGAGTTGCAGAAAGCGGAAGATGCAGTCACAAATGCTAGGAACATGGCAGAGCGTGAACAATCTATGGAGGCAAATATCGCCCTCAAAGCCGCCACGGCGAAATACAAATACACTCTAAACCAAACAGCAAGAGAAAGCTGGAAAAACAAAACTGAAAGCCTCAACCTAGACAAAGAATGGAACAAACTATGGAAGCTAGTCAGAGCCATGAATGACGAAACTCCGGCAAACAAACAAATTACCATCAAGCAGAGCGAAAATATGCTACTGGAAAAAAAACCGCAAACGCTTTTGTCGAACACTATGCCAGAGCAAACCACATCGAGGTCCCTGCAGATAGGCATACAGACATTAGTGAAGAGCAAAAGGGGCACGACAACATCAATACGGTCTCTGAAGAGCATATGATGGCCAAATTAACAATGAGTGAAATGGAAGAGGCCATGAGAACATTAAAGAAAAGGAAATCTCCCGGAAAAGACGGGATAACAAACGAAATGCTGATGGTGCTGGGCCAAACAGCAAAGAGGAAACTGCTATCAGTCCTGAACCAAAGCTGGAAAAGGGGTATTGTACCCCAGGCATGGAAAGACGCAGTACTTGTACCAGTACCAAAGAAAGGAAAAGACAAAACAGATCCAACTGGATAAATGCCTATCAGCCTACTGAGCTGTGTCGGCAAACTGATGGAACGTCTGATAAACACCAGACTGATGTGGCATCTGGAAGAAAAACGAATACTAGTTCCATAGCAAGCAGGCTTTAGACAGCACAGATCCACTGAGGACCAGGTCAACATCATAGCCCAGGAAATAGCAGATGCCTACCAGGCACAGAAACACACAGTAGCGGTTTTGGTGGACCTGGAAAAGGCATTTGACAAAGTCTGGAAAGACGGACTTAGAGTCAAGCTAAGGAGAAGTGAAGTTTGTGGGAGAATGTACAAGTGGATCAACCACTACCTCAAAAAAAGAACGGCCAGAGTCCAAGTACAAGGGCAACTGAGCAAAAAGGTGACACTTGAGCAGGGAGTACCCCAAGGGGGAGTACTGTCACCCACACTCTTTCTGGTGAATGTAAACGACATTACAGAGAATATACCAAGAAGAGTCCATAGCTCAATGTTTGCAAACGATCTGGCTATGTGGACCTCTGAAATGAATCTCACCATAGCAAAAAATCGGATGCAGCAGGCCCTAACATCGCTGGAAGAGTGGGCGAACTCATGGTTGGTCAAAATAGACCAGGAAAAAACGACATGTACAATATTCTCGCTTTCAATCAAACCCCAAAACACCAAATTAAGTCTAAATGGCAAATTCCTGCAGCCAAACGACAACCCAAACTATCTGGGAGTCACATTTGATCGGAGCATGGCATGGAAAAGTCAGATCGAGAGAAACCGAATGAGAGCCAGAGAAAGAATGGCAATCATGAGGAAACTTGCTGGCACAAGCGGGGGAGCAGACGAAAGTATACTAAAGAAACCGTACACTGGAAGAGTGAGACCAGTTCTCGAGTATGGCAGCGCGGCATGGACAACAGCAGCAAAGGCGAACTTTGATAAAGTTAGCAAACTTCAAAACCAAGCCATGAGAGTTATAACAGGAGGCATGAAGTCAACGCCAATTGTAGAACTTGAAAAGATTACAAAACTGCAATCCATGACCGATAGAAGAGACTGCAGAGCCCAGCTGCAGTCATAGAAACTCCGAAGACTGACTGACCATCCAATGCACCAGAGACTAAACAATTTTGGAAATGGGAAACTAAAGCGGAGAAACTTTGCAGAAATAGCCAAAGCAAAGATGCACGAAGATCTCATAAACGCACTAACAACACCAAAGCCCATTACTACTGTACGAAAACCTACCTGGAGGCAGGATATATTTCCAGAGGTGGTAGAAAATATACCAGGTATTGGAAACAAAAACTGCCAGACTGAAAACGAAAGGAGAGATACTACCCTAAGCTTTATATCAAAAAACTACCCAAGCATGGACTGGACCCATGCATACACCGACGGTTCTGTAACAAACACTACACAGAACGGAGGGGCAGGAGCGTTCCTGAACCTACCAAATGGCAGAAATATAACACTGTCATTCGCTACTGGTAAGTACACAAGCAATTTCAGAGCGGAGGCAGAGGCACTGACGGCGGCAGTGGAAGAAATGGTGACACATAAAGAAAATGAAAGCCATACAGTCCTGCTTACAGATGCTCTGGCCGTAGTCACAGCGCTAAAAAGCCAGAAAAACACTGAGCTTAATGACTTAAGAGCAGCACTCTGTCAACTATGCCAGCAGTCCGCACCAAAAAGAGTAGTGGTAAAGTGGGTCCCATCACACTGCAACATCCAAGGCAACGAGGAGGCAGACAGACTGGCAAAATAAGGTGCAAGACTACCACAAACATATACTAGTATGACGTACGAAGAGTCAAAACGGCTTTTTAAAGCCAGATACATGACCAAATGGGAAACTGAACATACCGGCTACACCAAAAACGATGCCTATTACCAGTTGAACAGAAGAGAGCAGGTCGTTGTCTTCAGACTTCGCACTGGCCACAATAGACTGAGGTACCGCCTATTCAACAAATTAAAGATAGGTGGTACCGACGAATGCCCGTGTGGAACCGGGAAAATGACCGCTGAGCATCTGCTGCAGAACTGCCCGACATACGAGGATCAGAGAGAGCAGATGTGGCCATCACCAGTGGAACCACAGACAAGCTCAATGGCAGTGTCGACAGCCTCAGGATGACCGCCGCTTTTTTCGAAAAAATAATGGTTACTGTCTGACTGCGTACGATGAAGAAGAAGAAGAACAATGAACTACTTTCATAATTATCCCGTACAACGTGGGGTACCCTAGCTAGTGTGAGTGTATTTGTTGTGTGTGTGTGAGTTTGTTTATTGTGTGTGTGTGTTGTGTGTGTGTGTGCTGTGTGTGTGTTGTGTGTGTTTTTATTTGTTGTGTTGTGTGTGTTTATTGTGTTTGTGTTGTGTGTGTTTGTTAGGTTGTGTTTGTGTGTGATTTTTGTGTGTGTGTGTGTGTTTTTGTTGTGTGTGTGTGGGTTTGTTTATTGTGTGTGTGAGTTTGTTTATTGTGTGTGTGTTGTGTCTGTGTGTTGTGTGTGTGTTGTTTTTGTTTGTTGTGTTGTTGTGTCTTTTTATTGTGTTTGTGTTGTGTGTGTTTGTTATATTGTGTTTGTGTGTGTTTGTTGTGTGTGTGTCTTGTGTGTGTGTGTGTGTGTTTGTTGTGTGTGTGTGTTTTTTGTATGTGTGTTTGTTGTGTGTGTATATCCTTGTCTTGTTGTATACAGTGATTATAGGATGGCTTTAGGAATGTGATATCGCTTATATCAAGCACAACAACTCGATCGAATCTTCCAGTAACTAAGGCAGGAAACACTGCCAGGATGATACTGTCCTTAGTCCCTCCTCCACCTGTGAGTTCTCCTCAATCTATAATGTTGCATAAATCACATTAGATCTGAAGGTTGTCTGATCTGCAGAAACAATTAAATAGATTAAAAAACGCAAATCTATCTAGAAACGTATCTCTTTATTCATGGATACAAATGAAGTTCACACCTGTAAAAGAGCATAGCTAAGCTCACAGAAATAGACATACTAACTAAGCGTAATCTCTGCCAAACGTTGCCGTTGCTACTTTCAGTTTATATTAAAATAAGCACTATAAGAGAATGAAGGTGCATCCTTGATGTCCCTTCGGTTTGGTGCTAAATGCCAGGTGAATCATTCACGTTTTTGTGCTGACTTGTGTGTGCTTGTGCTGACTTGTGTGTGCTTGTGCTGACTTGTGTGTGCTTGTGCTGACTTGTGTGTGCTTGTGCTAACTTGTGTGCTTGTGCTGACTTGTGTGTGCTTGTGCATTGCTAGTTTTCCACCTGGCTTGCAGCGTACTTATCAGCATGCGATGACGTCACGTAGTCGGTGATGCGCGCTGTCGGATTGTGGGATAACGCAATAAACATGTCGTATTAGGAAACGTTTTGTCTTGATTGGTAAGTAGTCTAACGGCTGAGGTGAGCTCGGTGTGAATCTTTCATACTGCGATAACATTCATCAAAGTTATCATCTATATTTTTATTGATAAAAAAATAATGTGTATTTATAATAGTGTGTGGAGACACGACCGATTCAACTACAAATCATTGTAGATATAAAGTCTAATACGAGCTACGATGTCCTTGACCTAGGCTTACCAGATTGGAAGCATGAACGATGAAGAACAATCATTGCATAACTCAAATGAAATAGAGATCGTTTCAAAACAGAAGAAAACTACACATGTGAAGTTTGGTTACAGTCAAATATTAAAATAATCTGATAGCAGGGTTTGCACTACGTGTTCACGCAGACTTTTCAGCGCTGACCATTGGTGACAAACGTTCTTCGTTTCTTAACAGATAATTATACACATCCGTGCATGTCGTATGCTTCAAACGGTATTGTGTGAGAATTAGGGATTCACTGACTCCACATCGTGTTGTGGTAGAATTAGGGATTCACTGACTCCACATTGTATTGTGTAAGAATTATGGATTCACTGATTCCACAATATTGTGTGAGTAATCGGGCCTTCACTGATTCCACATTGTATTGTCTGAGTAATAGGACTTTCATTGACTTCACATTGTCTATACTGCTCGGTGGAACACTTTCAATGACCAGCTAAAGAATCCTCTCAAGATGTATATTATAATCAGAGATACACAAATAAATGTCACATTATTGTAAGAGTACCAGAACGCAACTGATATTTGTTAAAGAAGGAGAAAATAACCTAAATTGTTCATGCAGCTGATGGCCGTCGACAAAATTATCTGTTCGGATAGTTTTACGTCATCTATGAGAGCACTTCGTTTGTTGGAAAACTCAACACATGGAATCAAATACTCATAATTGTAATATTCATTTTCTTTATGAACCGTAAATTTAAAACATTTAAACTCCAATAGTGTATTACACTTATATAAATATGCCAAGTATGTTTTCTAAACTTGTTGAAATATAACATAAATGCTCTACGTTTCTTAATTTCAACCATTTGCGTCATGAAATATTGCTAGAGATAAAAATATAGGTCCCGCTACTACTGCTAGGAGCAAACTTAGCCATCTTATTTTGATATGGTTAGGTAACGGCTGATGATTAATGTTGACGTTGTTATACAATGCTGTTAAGCTTCAGTGCACACTGCGCAGCCAGAAAAATAGTTACAGTTGTTCGATATATCTGAATCCACATCTACTATGATTAAGATCACATCACTATGATTAAGTTCACATCGATATGATTAAGTTCAAATCACTATGATTAAGTTCACATCGATATGATTAAGTTCAAATCACTATGATTAAGTTCACATCGATATGATTAAGTTCAAATCACTATGATTAAGTTCACATCGATATGATTAAGTTCAAATCACTATGATTAGTTCACATCGATATGATTAAGTTCACATCGATATGATTAAGTTCACATCGATATGATTAAGTTCACATCACTATGAAGACTGCTGTGAATAACATAGGCAGGATAACCAAATCTGATAAGATTGTTATTTGTGTGGTGTTTGATGTGTGCAGCAGTTGCAAATCAGAAACATAGGAACATTTTAAGCTGGGCGGAGGGCATTATATTTCAACTGAAAAAGGAACATATCTCGTTTTCTGGATGCTATGTGGTAACCCTGCCTCCATTACACTATCCCATCAGTCGTGATCGTCGCAGTATTGTGTTCTAAATTGTAGCTTATTTTAAGATGTGCCCGTAAAGAAAGGTTAACATTCAGATATTAGAAACAGTATTAGAAATAATATATTAGAAACAGTACAAGAAATGATATATTAGAAACAGTACAAGAAATGATGTATTAGAAACCGTACTAGAAATGATATATTAGAAACAGTACTAGAAATAATATATAAGAAACAGTACTAGAAATGATATTTTAGAAACAGTACCATAAATTATATATTAGAAACAGTACTAGAAATGATGTATTAGAAACAGTACTAGAAATGGTGTATTAGAAACAGTACTAGAAATGGTGTATTAGAAACAGTACTAGAAATGGTGTATTAGAAACAGTACTAGAAATGGTGTATTAGAAACAGTACTAGAAATGGTGTATTAGAAACAATACTAGAAATGGTGTATTAGAAACAGTACTAGAAATGATGTATTAGAAACAGTACTAGAAATGGTGTATTAGAAACAGTACTAGAAATGGTGTATTAGAAACAGTACTAGAAATGGTGTATTAGAAACAGTACTAGAAATGAGATAGAAAAGGCAGCAATATCAATGAGCAGATTAACAAAAGTGTCTGGGAGAACGAGAATCTCACTGTTAAAACAAAAACACTTGTTTACCAGGCCTGTGTCCTCAGCACTGTTCTTTACGGTAGTGAGACATGGTCTACCTACGTGCACCAGGAGAGGCGGCTAATCAGCTATCACATGAAAGGTGCCTGCGCATAATCCTGGGCGTTGGGTGACAAGACAAGATCACCGACGCAGAGGTGTTGGAGAGAACAGGCACTGTCACAAGTTTGCCCATGCTTAGTCATCGAAGGCTCCGCTGGCTGGGACACATTCGGAGAATGGATGATGGCAGAATACCAAACTATCTTCTCTATGTGGAATTATAGTTGGGGAAAAGGTCTCGGGGACGGCCACCACTTCGGTACAAAGATGTATGCAAGCGGGATATGAATGACGCAGGCATTGATTTGGAATCATGGAAGCAGGACGTCATGAATCGTGTTACATGGAGGGGCATGATTAAACATGGAATACAGACAAAGGAGATACTGATTGCTATTAGGCTGAAGACTCAGAGTTTGAGAAGACACGCCACACCATGCGATGCCGCAAACGGTCCTAATTTTTCTTGCACACACTATGGAAGACGGTTCTCTACCCGGATTGGTCTTACGAGTCACATTCGTTACCGTCAGGACTGTAGTTGCATACCTTTTCAAAGCACAATTACTATCGTCTGACAAGACAGAAAGAGCTTATGAGAAATGAGATAATAGAAACAATATTAGATATCAAATACTAGAAACATTATTAGAATTCAGATATTAGAAACAGTATTAGAATTAAGATACTAGAAACATTATTAAAATTCAGATACTAGAAACAATATTAAAATGCAGATATTAGAAACAGTATTAGAATTCAAATACTAGAAACATTATTAAAATTCAGATACTAGAAACAGTTATTAACTTTTATACCAACACGCACATTGAAAAAAAAAATAACTACTAGTCTCTGTTGTAGATTGTTCGATTGAATAAGCCATACTTTTTTCAACTCTAATTGAGCATACACACTGTATTTGTTTGTTTGTCCTGAAGTTGGAAACACCAGTCAGCGATTAGACAAGTCCGTTACTATTGTCCAGAATGACGAGACGCGAACACTGTGCACGTCCTCACTAGCATCATGAGGGATGACTGATAACGTCATCAGTTTATTTTCCTCAGCGATTAATTCTCTTTTGAGCATGCTTGGTGTTGCCTCATTGATCTTACATTGTTGTCTTAGATCTTTGGTCTCTACTCTCCTCCGCTATCTTTGCTTTGGCTCTGTTATTCGCCACGTGTTTTGTTCATTCATTTTGAATTTAAGGGCTCTGTAGCTACATTTCTCTACGTCATCCACGATGTGCTCTCTCATACTGCCAGCCATGACATCCACGATGTGTTCTGTCATACTGCCAGCCATGACATCCACGATGTGTTCTCTCATACTGCCAGCCATGACAACCACGATGTAATCTCTCATACTGCCAGCCATGACATCCATGATGTGTTCTTTCATACTGCCAGCCATGACATCCACGATGTGATCTCTCATACTTCCAGCCATGACATCCATGATGTGTTCTCTCATACTGCGAGCCATGACATCCACGATGTGATCTCTCATACTGCCAGCCATGACATCCACGATGTGTTCTCTCATACTTCCAGCCATGACATCCCACTATATGTTTCTTACTTACAATCAAGAATAAGTGACGTCAGCACCTATTTACATATCTATCTGTTGTTCTATATGATGTTCATGGATTCGTGTGGTGTTTCATGGATTGAAATCAGTTGTTTCGTTTATTAATATATGTTGTTCCATGGATTCGTATGTTGTTTCATGGATTGAAATTAGTTGTTCCGTGGATGCATGAGTTGGTCCATAGATTCAAATCTATTGTTCCGTTTATTGATATACGTTGTTCCATAGATTCATCTCAGTGGTTTCGGGATTAATATAGATTGTTCCATTGATCATATATGTTGTTCCATGGATTAATATCTGTCCCTACTGTCATCAAGTATTGTTGAGGAGCGGCAGGACGAAGCAGTTAGCGGCACGGTTCACAACCCAAACTTGCAAATTTGAATATTCGTAACTGCAAGATTGTATACATATGGAATACAGCTCTATATAAAAATGCTTGATGAAATCAGAAGCCTTGGGCTAGAAGGTGTAAGGCATAGTACAACACAAACCGCCAAAGTAAACGAGCTGAAAGAAAAATAATATTAACCGACATTGAAATTAATCAGAAGTCTTTATTATAATAAGGTATATCAGCAACCGTGCTCTCAAACCTATAGAGCCTGTGCCCGGCATAGAAATACAATGACCTTCACAGAATAGGTTCAGAAGTCAACGGAGTGCACTATTTCTCATTAACTCAACACTTCGCTTACCTGTATCAACGTATTCTGGCGCGACTCCCAGACAGTTCCCTCCCAGTAATGTCACTCTTTCAACGCAGTGTGTAGCGAACTATTTTAACATCACTTTATTTTCTAGCCTCATATTTTTAGACAGTGGCACATTGAGGAATGCACACAGTGAAACATGCAATGTTAGTCTACGTAATACGTGCGTCGAGTTCTAACGCTTTGGCGTGAATACTGTCAGTAAGCGCTGGAATGTTGGTCCGCCGGTGTGTACAAACATCATTGGTGTGTCAGAATACACGAAGTGCGAGAATCTAGCTACATTGCTAACCCTAGAGGTTGGTAAAACGCAGACAGACGCTAAATCTTAACTAACTCCTGCATACTAATGCAAACCGGCATGTTTAGATTGGAAGCTAAGACATCGTTATTGAAGTACTCTTGATATTCAAAGACCGTCCAGATAAATATGAATGCAGCTAGCGTCAGAATGTGGTTGCCAGAGTTATAGTTCCAAATATGAACAAGTTACTTGTCGCTGACGGTCAATGACGAACGCCACTCACAAGATTATACAAACATGCTTAATACAGCGTATACGAGATACATCATGAGGGCTAGTAAATCAGGTGGGCTAGTACATCATGTAGGCCAGTACATCAAAGACCTAAACTGTGGAGATCAACAGTCTTCAGGCCCTCCAAACATGCCCGTCAACAACAAAATATGCAATAGTTTATGTGCCTGGGAAGCATTTCCACTAAGGACGAACGATTGGACAAAGAAATCTAAACCAGGTGCCAGAAAGCAAGTGCAGTGACCCACGAACTGTCACCATTACTCAAATATTGGAAAATTATTGGAACATTATTGGACCATTATTGGAACATTTTTGAGGGAATTTCTGGTCGAGCGCCGCGACTGGCCGCTGAGACATCAGCCTCGGATATTTTGTGATATTTCATCTTCTTCCAAAACCCGAGTGAATTCAAGAAGTGTTTTATCGACGGAACATCGCATGAGGACCATTCTACAGTTAATATATGTGAAATAAGATACACCGATTTGATAATGTGCGGCATTCTAGCTGTAGTCGAACTGTATGTAAGCCTATTCCCGACAACACAAAATCGCTGGGTCATTCAGCGTCATGTACACATACTCTCGAGGCACCTTGCTGACACTTAGACCGGAGGTGTGTAGTGGTCACTCGTTACCACTGGAGGTGACAAGACGTCTTGCCTACCTCGGAGCCCTCATCACTGAGAAACCCAAACAATCGCACAGATAGAAAAGGGGCAGGAGAGGTGCTAAAAGAAAAAAACAGGAAGCCAAGATTAGGGAAAGCTTTTTTAGATTTGCCCTGCCCTGCTCAAGCCCAGCCAGCTAAGCAGGAAACTCGTCATCAGGCTACCACGACAGCAAATGTGCTGAGCGGTGTGGACCGCACAGAACATAGCGAGACACTTGAGCAGTCGTGGTCATCCACTGCACCCGACTCCATATCCAGTCGTCCTGACTTGTCCTGCCACTTGTTAAAATTGGACTCGGGCGAGAGTGTGAGGTCGACGAACTACGCAACCCTTCCTCACTTAAATCAAATTCATCGCGCAAGTCATTCTCTTTTCATTCATCCAGTACTAACACAGTCGAGTCCTGTGACCACGGGCGAGCGGTGAAGCGGAGAGCGTAAGTCCTCTGACAAGCTACGCTGCAGCCATACAAGGAAAAACAATAAGAAACAAAAGAGAAAGATTCTCCCCACTCAATCTCGGTGCTTGGAATGTGGGCACACTACTTGACATCGACATAAACAGACCAGAGAGCCGTACTGCCCTTATTGGAACAGAATTAGCCAGGTACAACATTGACATAGCAGCACTAAGCGAAACCCGTTTTCCGGGCGAAGGTCAACTCTGCAAAAAAAGGGTCAGGCTATAAATTTTACTGGCGAGGAAGAGTAACTGGAAACAAGAGAGAGGCAGGGGTTGGTTTTGAAAATAAAACAGAACTTGAAAATAAATTAGCAAAGCCCCCAAAGGGCATACATGACAGACTCATGTCAGTCAGGACTCCCATGCTCCATGGTGGGAAACATACCACAATCGTCAACGCCTACGCACCGACTAGGATGATGTCAAGGACAAGATCTACGAAGACCTGCACGCAGTCATAGCATCAGTTCCAAAATCTGACTCACAATTCTTGGGGTCTTCAACGTAAAAGTAGATGCAGATAGCATATCCTGGAATGGCACTTTCGGAAAATATGGCATGGGTAGCTGCAATAGCAATAGACTTCTCCTCCAGACCTGTGCAGAACATAACCACCTGGTCACTAACACGATTGTTCAATTTTATACTCGTAACAGGACTTCTTGGATGTATCCTCGCTCAAAGAACTGGCACCAAATTGACTATGTACTTGTTAGAAAGAAAGACAGACAAGACGTCCTGGTGACTATGTGTGGTGCCGAGTGCTGGACAGACCACCGACTCATTGTCTCTAAGCTAACAGTTCGTATTAAGTTATCCAGACGTCCTCAGGGAAAGAAGACCAATAAAAGGCTAGATGTTACTAAGCAACTGAACGTGTTACTCCAACAGTCGTTTGCTGCTACCCTGAAAAACCATCTCCAAACTGTCTCGCTAGACGACAAAAGTGTAGGTACCAATTAGTCGACCCTTAGTGCACAGGTCTATAACACATCTACCGAAATTCTGGGTCACCCTATAAGTAGACAAAACGACTGGTTTGATGATATCTCAGAGGACACAGCAATGATGCTAGCTGGCAAACACCGTCTCAACAAAATATAATCCAATGACCCAGAGTCAATATCCAAGAAAGCAGTTTTCTTAAACGCACGCAGGACCGTTCAATGCAAACTGCGTCAGTTACAAGACTCCTGGCTGAGCAATAAAGCGGATGAGATACAGAGATTTGCTGACAATCATGGCATGTGAAACTTCTATCATGCACTCAGGCGGTCTATGGCCCAACTTCCTCGAGTTCACTACCCCTCCTCCATGCAGATGGGAGAACACTAATTACTGATCCGGAAAAAAATTATCACGCGCTGGGCAGAGCTCTTTGGTGATATCTTGAACCAGCCGTCATCTGTTATCAGTGAAGCCATTAACCGCCTGCCTCAGTATCCTCTAAACGATGCTCTGGATCATATACTTACTGTAACGTAGACACAAAAAGCGGTTAGTCAACTCTCCGGTGGCAAAACACCTGGCTCCAATGAAATTCCTGTGGAGGTCTACAAAAAATGGCGGTGTAGCACTAATTGTAATACTCCACTTGCTTTTCAAACAGATGTTGCACAGTGAAACCATCCCGCAAGAGCTGAAGAATACCTCAATAATACATCTGTATAAACTGAAAGGTAACCGTCAATCATGCGATAATCACCGCGGCATTTCTTTACTGTCCATCGCAGGATAGATATTGACCAGAATCCTTCTCAATCGCCTCAAAGCTCATCTTGATGAAGGTCTTCTACCTGAAAGTCAGTCTGGATTCCGGAAAGAGTGTGAGGCCGCGTATATGGTCTTTGCTGCCAAACAGCTACAAGAGAAATGCCAGGAACAGCACTGCGACATGGACGTAGAATTCATCGATCTGACAAAGGCGTCTGATAAGGTCAACAGAGAAGGTGTGTGGAAAATCATGGCGAAGTACGGCTGCCCAATGAAATTTGTCAACATAGTACGGCAACTGCATGATGGAATGAAGGCTAGAGTCCAGGAAAATGTTCCTATGTCGAAGTCCTTTCCTGTAACAAACGGCGTTAAACAGGGGTGTGTGCTTCCCCCAACCTTGTTCACCATGATGTTCTCTGCAATGCTGACTGGTGCTTTCAGAGACAGGGGCATAGGAATCGACATAAGATATCGTATAGATGATCAGCAGTTCAACCTAAGGCGGCTTCAAGCATAAACTAAGGTGAAGACACACACGATCAGAGATCTTCTGTTTGCTGAAGAGCGGGGACAACTTCTCTTTATCGTGTTTCAACTTTGGACATCAACACAGAGAAAACTGAAATAATCTACCAACCAGCTCCTGGCAAAACGTTTACTGAGCCAATCCTCAAGATCAATGGCGAAAAACTAAAAGTTGTAAATAGATTCACATACCTCGTAGTACACTTTCTCAGAATATAGTCATGGATGATGAGATGCACAGAATTGCTAAAGCAGCGCCACTTTTGGCAGACTAAACTCAAACGTCTGGCGTCGAAATGCATCAGCCTCTTGGCGAATCTGAAAGTATATAAATCAGTGGCAGTCTCTGTGTTGCGATATACAAGTGAAACATGGACTGTATACAGGCGGCATGCAAAACAGCTGAATCATTATCACACACTTTGTCTCCGAAGGGTGATAAATGTCAAATGGCAAGACAGGGTCTCGGACACTGCTATTCTTAAGAGAGCTGGCATCCCTAGCATTTATACCAAACTGATGCAATCACAGATTCGCGTGGCGGGTCACGTGGTTCACATGCCAGACTTTCGGTTGCCAAAATAATCTTCTATGGCGAGATGCAGAATGGCAAACTCTCCCAAGGAAGCAAAAAAAAAATGTGCTTTAAAGACACACTTAAAAACGTCTGTAAAAGCCTTCAGCATTAACCTCGAAACATGGGAAGATGCTACAAAAGATCGTACAGCCTGGCGTACAGCTCTCCGCACAAGCGTAGTGTCATGCGAGGCATCTAAAAAGACGAACAGAACAACGAAGAAATGCCAGAAAAGCCCGTGAAATATTTCGCGAAGCGAACTTTCCATGCTCTTACTGCCTGCGAGTATGCAGATCCGAAATCGGACTTTTCAGCCATCTCCGCACCCATCCATAACCCGAAAGTACAGAATACTCGACTGAAAGGACTGGCTAAAATGAAAAAGGAAATGTACTCATCACGCGTGATGGACGAACAACATTAGAACATCAGTATAGAAACAAAAAGGTAATTGATAATCACTATTTTCTTACCAACTGGGCTATCAGTATCAAACATGGCCTCAGCCCAAGGTACAGGGAAAGATAATTGCCACCTGTAAAATGAGATGCCTGAGAAAAGTTATCAACGTCACCAGAAGAGACAGATTGAAAATGCCGACACTAGAGAAATGTAGAAACAGAATCCTCCCATAGAATACAGGGATATGCATAAGGTTAATTGGTTTGGACACTCATCTCATGAAAATGAAACCAGATCGGTTCCATAAAAACACACTTAACAGAAGAAGATCAGGGTTTGTATCCAAGGGAAGACAGTGAAGAAAATGAATAGACAACATGAAAGACATCCTATACCAGCATGATCCCACAAGAGCCACATGAACACATCTAGCTCATGTACGAGACTTGCAGCTCCTCACTACGCTTCACGACATCAGTTGAAGGTTAAGGTCAAATCAGTAATTATTGACCGCTATTTAGTAGTATATCGATGATGGGTTGGCCAGAAGCCGTTGTAAAATTGTGTATGTAGCTTCCTCTTTTAGTTCCAGTTAAAATAGTATGTCTTGTATAGGCTGTCCACACTATTCGGTGCTGAGAACCGCTGAAAGTAGCACTCGCACCTAACAGCTCATACCTAATTGTGGGAATCGACCGTTTTTCAGTGCTAGTGACATCTTAGCTCACCTTCCCGCTGAAGGGTCTACCCTGTCTCTGTGACTAGATAAAAGTCTCTTACTGAAAGATCGAAGAGATCCATGATTCATCCATGTTCCTTAGTCAATGACTGAATAAGAGATAATTAACCATCACGGAACTGTAAACTCCCTTCAACTTCAGTCGGTCTACAATCATCCTTCCTACTGTGCCCCAGCTCTGGCTCATGGTCTTCAGAATATGTTGTGTTTGTGAACATCTCTTTGATCCTCCATCTGGAACCCATAACACTGCAGTTCTGGTGATGATGTCGGGATCTCTTCGACAGACATGGTCGAACTAATTCCAGCAGCTACCGGCTGTGTCGCTTCGCACACCATATTGGCTGTTCTGGGCAAGCAGCTATTGGTTGGATACTGATCACCGACCAGAACATTGAACGAATCTTCTTTAGACAGGTTGTATGGCTAGATGCCAGTCCAAGCAGTTTATTTCGTGTTCCTCTGCACCGCCGAGCACCGCACAGAACGATATCAAGTAGGAAGTTCTTGGACCTCCTTAGCCTGCTGCGTGTGCAGTACAGCATAGACGACTTCCAGAAGATGTTCAGCCTGGCTAAGGCTACTTTTGGTTTGCTTAGTCTGGTGTTGACCTATCAGACTGTTCCGCGATCCATGTGGTGTTCCTGTTTCCTCAGTATGTAAATGTGTCGGGATGTTAATGTGTCGGTATGTAAATGTGACAGTGTAATTGTGACCGTATGTAAATGTGACAGTGTAAATTTGCCGGTGTGTAAATGTGACAGTGTAAATGTGACAACGTGAATGTGGCAGTGTAAATGTGACGGAGTGTTGATGTGACAGTGTAAATGTTTCGGAATGTAAATGTGCCGGTTCATCCAATCAGGGTGTGTAGTTTAAGATTAAAACATGAAGGCTGATATTACAAGTGAAATATGATCTAGAGACGCGCTAGACTTGGTAATATAGTAGAAATATTGAATGTTGCCGCGAGAAGGGACCATTGAATGTTGCCACAAGAAGGGACAGTTGAATGTTGCCACAAGAAGGGACAGTTGAATGTTGCCGTGAGAAGGGACAGTTGAATATTGTCGAGAGAAGGGACATTTGAATGTTGCCGCGATAAAGGACAATTGAATGTTGCCGCGAGAAGGGACAGTTGAATGTTGCCACAAGAAGGGACAGTTGAATGTTGCCGTGAGAAGGGACAGTTGAATATTGTCGAGAGAAGGGACATTTGAATGTTGCCGCGATAAAGGACAATTGAATGTTGCCGCGAGAAGGGACAGTTGAATGTTGCCGCGAGAAGGGACAGTTGAATGTTGCCACGAGATGGGACAGTTGCATGTTGCCGCGAGATGGGACAGTTGCATGTTGCCGCGAGATGGGACAGTTGACACTTGAACAACATCGTGTAGGAAAATGTCATTGTCAAAGTTGGTCCCAAATACTTAGAGCCGGAAGTTGTGGAAACATGATTGACTGCGCCGGTTCACATGTTTCATCAAATGCTGAGGAGTATTACATACATTAAAGGATTCAAAGATGCTAGACTGACTGAGCTGACAGCAGCCAGCGACTCATAGACGGATGGTTGCATGATGGTCAGTGACCCATAATTGAACAAGACCCTGGAAACAGACTGCAACCATGCAGTCTGACTATAAGATTAGGGATTGAATAGGGAAGCAGCTATTGTTCCGAATACATCCTGCTGAAGCTGGCTGAAAGCTGTAAGCTTTGAGGCAACGTCACAAGCATTAATTTTAGATCATGTCTTAAAAAGAATTTATAATTTAATTTCTTGAAGACAAAATTGATAATTAACATTTACAAACAATAGAAAAGCAGCAGAACGACGGTAGAGCACAGATAAACACAGAACTATATCAGATCAACAGCAGAGCAATGGAAGGACAACAGTAGAACGACGGTAGAGCACAGATAAACACAGAACTATATCAGATCAACAGCAGAGCAATGGAAGGACAACAGTAGAACGACGGTAGAACAATAGTAGAATAACAACATATAAATAGTAGAGCAATAGTAGAACAGTAGGACACAAGAGTAGAATACCAGTTAAAAAATAGCAGAACAGCAGAAGAACAGTAGAGCAACAGCACGACACTAGTAGAAAAACATTAGAACAATAATGGAACAACAATAGAACAGCAGTAGAACAAAAGTAGACCAGCTGTAGAACAAAAGTAGACCAGCTGTAGAACAACATTAGAATAATATTAGAACAACAGAGGGACACAATTAGAACACTATTAGAGTAACATTAGAAAAACAGTAGAACAGCGGTAGAACAGCAGTAGAAAAGCAGAAAAACTGTATAACAACAGTAGAACAATACTAGAACAACAGTATAACAACAGTAGAACAATACTAGAACAACAGAATAATAACAGTAGAAAAATAGTAGAACAACAGTAGAACAATACTAGAACAACAGTATAACAACAGTAGAACAATACTAGAACAACAGTATAACAACAGTAGAACAATACTAGAACAACAGTAGAAGAACTGCAACAACGGTAGAACAGTACAACAACATCAAAACAACAGTTAAACAACTGCAACAACAGTAGAACATTAGAACAACAGTAGATCCCCAACTGTTCGTTATGTGTGTGGGCGGGTGTGTGTGTGTGTGTGGGCGGGTGTGTGTCGGAGTGTTGGTGCATGTGTGTGGGTAGGTGTGGGCGTGTGTGTGTGTCAATGGGCTGGTATGTGTATGTGTGGGCGTGTGGGTGGGTGTGTGTGTTGGCGTGTGTGTGTGGACAGGTGGGTATGTGGGTGGGTGTATGTGTGGGCGGGTGTGTGCGCGTGGGTGTGTGTGTGTGTGTGTGGGCGGGTGGGTGTGTGTGTGTGTGTGTGTGTATGTGGATAGAACAAAAGTAACATGTCCAGCAGTTGTTAACCGTTATATTGATACCGTAACTGACCTGCGACATAAAGTGCTCTTGCACAAGCGTGCTGTGGTAGCGGTAGGATGTGAACGCGACAAAGTTGAGTACGAATGGTCGGAACATAGTAGACATTATGGTTGGTCCACGTTATATCTCGTATATAATTTGGAGTGAAAGTGATAAGAATAGATAGTACAGGAAACACATGTATCATTGGTAGCCAAAATCTAGCGAAACGTTGCAGTGAAATCAAAGAACAGATAGCGAATGAGGAATAATATAGGGGGATCTTTCAGGTAGGATGCGGCTTATCTTAGCAGAGCAAACTAAAGGCTTCCAAGATAAAGACACCGGGTCTCACACGATACTCGCCATGATGTTTATGAGCTCTGGGGCAAAGCTTAGACTTAATGCTGTCTGCACGGGCTAAAACGTTCTTTTGGAGGGAGTGAAAATGATCAAGACCGGGATGGATAAGTGAGTACATTCTTTTCCGGAAAGACAAGAATGACAGTTATCCATACAACCAAGTAGATATGCAATACACATTAAACAAATAAACATATACATGAAACTCAGACTAACATAAAAACATTAAAACAAACTACAGACTACACACATATATGGATCAAAACAGGCAGACGGACAGACGAATGGAGGAACGGATGGATGGATGGATAGATCGATGGATGAATGGATAGATAGATAGACAGACAGACAAACAAACAGATAGTGAGACATATAGATGGATAGATGGATATATAGCGATAGATAGATAGATAGATAGATAGATAGATATACACATAGAGAGATAGAAAGAGATATATACACATAGAGAGATAGATAGAGATATATACACATAGAGAGAAAGAGAGAGATATATACACATAGAGAGAAAGAGACAGATATATACACATAGAGAGAAAGAGAGAGAGATAACGGATTAAGGAACACAATACGTCACTCCTTGCTCCTTTGTACCAGTTCTTCATCTTCTGTGATCGTCCTAAAAAAAGACGTTGCGTCGTTGTGTTGTAGTTGACAGCGAAATTATGTACTCTCTGCCTTTAGGTCAGACATCCTGGTTTCAGAACATCATTTTTTGACCAGGATTGTTATGCCTCTGCGATTTATATTCTTTTGCCTACAGTACCCAAGTGCAGTTTGTTTCCAGGGCCGCCACTTGTGGGAATAGGGTCTTGATCAGCTATGCGCAACTGAAACGGTCAGTTCACCCACTGTGCACCATCTGTAAACACAATATTAACAAGTAGGTGTCGTTTGAGGGCGGGGAGGAACCAGATAATAACTTCATCTCGTTGTCTCAATGTAGATGTCGTAAATCTTGTCTGTAGATGACAAGATTTGACCCACGTCATCCCGTCATCCGTAACATCATTGTCTGGGTGTCAGGAGAGAAACTGTTCTTTGTGAGATGTTGGCCCAGACTGAAGACTGTTCACGGAGACACAACAACGTTGAAGTATCCCAATCGGATGTGCCCCAATGAAGTTACTGCTATATGGCGATAGTGACACGACAGGCAAATATTTGTGTTGAATATTACCAATGGACTCCCCTCTCTGGACTTCTATATGGAATAACTTTGTGTTGGAACGTGACTACACCTCTTTGTGTGGGAACATGACTACACATCTTTGTGTGGGAACGTGACTACCCATCTTTGTGTGGGAACGTTACTACACATCTTTGTGTGGGACCGTGACTACATATTTGTGTGGGAACGTGACTTCATATCTTTGTGTGAGGTTCGTGACTACACATCATTGTGTGAGATTCGTGACTACACATCTTTGTGTGAGGTTCGTGACTACACATCTTTGTGTGAGGTTCGTGACTACACATCTTTAGTGTGGGAACGTAACTTCACATCTTTGTGTGAGGTTTGTGACTACACATCTTTGTATGAAGTTCGTGACTACACATCTTTGTGTTGGAACTTGACTACACATCTTTCTTTGTGTGGGAACGTGACTTCACATCTTTGTGTGAGGTTCTGATTACAAATCATTGTTTGAGATTCGTGACTACACATCTTTGTGTGAGGTTCGTGACTACACATCTTTGTGTGGGAACTTGACTACACATCTTTGTGTGGAAACGTGACTTCACATCTTTGTGTGAGGTTCGTGACTACACATCTTTGTGTGGGAAAGCGCAGTTACTTGGAAGTAACATTTTTTCAGTAGCAAAAAGAAGTTAACATTATAACTCTGATAAGAGGTAATCAATGTTATTATGTTATTTTAATATGTGTGTGCTGGCGATGTTGACACATTTCTCATTGTGCACATGTAGAGCACATAAGCACCATACGCATGTTTTCATTAAAATATATTGTGACAGAAATTTCAATGAATGTTCACGATTTTTACACTCAGTCTGTGCAGCGACATTTTCACACAGGGAGGGTTCTTAGATTAGATCAGGTCACAGTGCTCCAGGTTCGTCAAATGGGTTGCTGATGTTCATTTTGAAGTCGTCTTAAATTATTTCAGCACAGGGTTTAGAATTAAGAAGAATGAAATAAAACAGTTACACAAATAATGTTTCCTAATGGCAGATGACTGTGTTTTCAGTTGATGTATGTTTAACTTTTGTTTCAATCAGCTCCTCCATTGGTTCCAGATCAGCTGATCAGTTACGGCATATATTATCATAATCATGTAATCTCGTATTCTGTGTTTATCTATTTAATACAGATTATATGCCGACAAAGTGCACGTTTAGATATTCCACAGTAGACATGCATTACATCAGTGTGGGGTTGGTAAAAATTACTGCAATAATTTAGTTATTTATTAAAAGCGTTTTGATTGATGTTTTATTACAAGGAATGCACCTAAAGCTGAATCTATTGAAACCTTAGTTCCTTTATGTCGTCTCTACAAACGTGTCTCTTTGATAACATGGAATTACCTTTTTCAGAAAATGAATAACTTGATGTTCTTATTCACATTTGTATTTAGTAGTACTATTAGATCTAGTGACATAGTGGTACCAAGAGCCAGTACAGCGTACACATTATACTGATAGACCTAGTGAATCAGTCCGACCATCAGCCAGTACAATGTACAAATTATACAGTTAATATATTCTATGTTTTGGGAGCAGACACTCATGGTGATTTAGAAAAGACATTCCGCTAGCTTGACTGAAAAGCGCTGAACAATTAGCAGATTTTAGTCGGAACCTCTGGAGTTACTTACCCCCGCTGTTACTGTAAATAGACTTGCGTGGAAGTGCATTGCAGCAACATAGTCTAACTGGGTCGATCTATGTACATGTATACACTTCAGCATTGCACTGACATAACATTTCATTGCACATGATATGTTTGATGTGTAATTGATACAAACAACATTTACATGAACAAAGTCAACTTCACCAATGACAAACTGATTCATAGAAACGTGGACGATTTTCTACAGTAGCTTCTATTGTTCAGGTATTTTAGCTGTTACAGTCTCCACCTTCCTTACTATTTATCTCTTTCACATCACTGCAACCATGCAAGTAACTGTTACATAAGCCATCTGCGTGTATATGGGTTACACAGATGCTAGTTTTATTACTTGGAGGACGTCCTCGTACAAGATATCACGTGCTACAACCTGATATGTATCTCCATAGATGCCACAGATTTAACGGTTTGTCACACTTACATATACATGCACATACATGCATTCAGTTGCCCATATAAGAGCTTGCACTGCCTGCCTACACACACACACAAAAACACACACACACACATCCACACACGCGCGCGCACTCATACGTATGGATATTTATAAAATATTTAGACGACCTTGAAAACAGCACATTAACGCAATATCACCATCACACACACCATTGTTAAAATACACACATACAAACGTGTACATATTAGTGCATGAACATCATTGATGCCGTTCACATACACATATGTACGACTCAGAAACACATACCCGCAAACATTCGAAACTAACGCTAACAAACACGCACATTCCTTCACATTCAAACACTAGACTCACTCCCTCGTTCACCCACTAATTACTCATATACAGAAATACACAAATACTATTTGTATTTGAACCTAATCGTCCTAAATGTCTCTGCATTATTCATGCATTTTGCTATTTCGTAATCCTTCTAACTTGCCGTCTCTCGCTTCTAGTTCTAGTTCTAGTTCTAGTTCTAGTTCTAGTCCTAGTTCTAGTTCTAATTCTAGTTCCTATTTTACCAACACCCTCCAGATATGTTTGGTCAGTAAAAAACATGACATTCATACAATCATATTCGCATACATGAACACAGACTTCCTGATCGGCACTAGCCTCTACACAATATACCACCACACTTTACCAAAACACCATACCACCACACCATACCACCACACCATACCATCACACTATATCACCACACTATACCATCCCACTATACCACCACACCATACCACCACACCATACCACCACACTATACCACCACACCATAACATCACACCATACCACCACACTATACGATCCCACTATACCACCACACTATACGATAACACTATATCACCCCACTATCCCATCACACTATACCACCACACTATACCACAATACTGTACCGCCCCACTATACCACCCCACTATACCACCCCACTAAACCACCACACTTTACACCACACTTTACACCACACATTACACCACACTTTACACCACACTATACCACCACATTTTACACCACACTATACCTCCACACTATACCTCCACACTATACCACCACACTTTACACCACACTTTACACCACACTTTACACCACACTTTACACCACACTATACCTCCACACTATACCTCTACACTATAACATCACACTTAACACTGCACTGAGCCGCCACCATACTTGACACTCCACTGAGCCGCCACCACACTTGACAAACGCCATCTGTATCGTGTATTGCTAGGACTAGCTCGGCGAAAACCTACCTGGATCCCTGGGGAACACATATCTGATACGGGTGCTCCTCAATAATTCATAACTTGCTCTGACTTTTTGAATTCCCTCAAAGACATCAATTGCCCCATCCTCTTCCGCCCTATCCTCTTCCGCCGTTTACGCTAGATGTTCTCTTATCTCCGCATTCCGTCTCTTTCTATGCGGGTTCAACACAAACGCATGTCTGGCTATAACAATACGCCTTTGTGTGGTCATGATTGTGTTCTATAGCTGTCCACTTTTCTCTCCAATCTCCAGCTGTATTGGTTGGTGTCATTCTCTCTAGCCTATAACTCAGGTGTTAATACCTCTGCGTATCATTAATATAATGAAAATCTTTGGTCTGAACCTGATACGCCTATTAATATGCCATGTTTCCGTACCATGTAGACCAATATAATCTTACTAATATTACCCTAGTGTTGGAGTTTTTGCAATCTGAATATAATTATGTCAGTTAAACTCGAGGATCCGCATTTTCAAAATCTAGTCTTTTTATTAGATTTTTAGCCAATCTGGAACAAATATAATAATAACAAAAATAATTGTTGTCCGTCATACTCATCAGACGTGTGCTGCAAGAAGTGTTCTTCTATGACATTAGAGCTCAATCCTGGCATATCGGACGGTATGCTTTCTCTGAGCCAATGCGATGGAGCTTGGCTCTGATATCCGAGCACCTAGTGTGATGCTAGCACAACAGGTGGAACGGTTCTGTCCAAGCAACTCCCAGCAACGGGTCTCCTGTCTCCTTGATGAACGTCTGAGCTCACAATATAACAGCTGCATGGAGATGCGCTCAACGGGCATTCGAACAATATGTTCCGTACATTACATGTTGGCATTCTTGCAGAAGCGTGTAAAGGCTTTTACAAAACATTTC
This sequence comes from Ariolimax columbianus, assembly GCA_036924085.1. Lineage (NCBI taxonomy): Eukaryota > Metazoa > Mollusca > Gastropoda > Stylommatophora > Arionidae > Ariolimax > Ariolimax columbianus. The sequence continues at coordinate 6,792,621 of JAVGWX010000001.1, read as the reverse complement.
AGAGATAAGAATATTGACCTGTCACCATATCCTGGACAGACAACTCTAGTGAAAACGATGTAGCCGTCTGACGTGTCTGCTATACACTGCTCATATGTTGCTGGCATGCAGCAGAGTGGTTAATACTACATCACGATATACGTTTAGTTTGGTGGAGACACTGATGCCATGACGGCTCCATACGCTTGCAGCTTCCGAAGCAGAGAGCTCGTCGTTGCAATTTGTGTTGACCTAGTTGTCGATATTCGTCCCTCTGGTGAGGGTACTGCCAAGTTAGGTGAAGCTGTCGAGTTCCAGTAGACCTTGGTTATGTACAGTAATGTTAGATTCGACGTACAGCTTCCCAGGAGATGGCTGGAAGAGTACCTAAGTTTAGAAAGTGTTGATCGTGAAACCGAAGTTACTGCACACCCTCGAAGCTACCCTACGGTGGATTGCATATCTGGTTTGAAAGTGTTGATCGTGAAACCGAAGTTACTGCACACCCTCGAAGCTACCCTACGGTGGATTGCATATCTGGTTTGAAAGTGTTGATTGTGAAACCGAAGTTACTGCACACGCTCGAAGCTACCTTACGGTGGATTGCATATCTTGTTCTGATCATCGGTTAAAGAGAGCAGACGTCAGCGAACAGGAGATCCAGGATCGCGGCCTCACTCTCCTTGGTGTAAGACTTCAGGCGCCTCAAATTGAACAGCCGACCTGGCATCCTGTACCTGATATGCTCGCCAGTAGCGGTGCCATGTACAGCATTAGAGATCATTGCTGCATAAACCAAGCTCAAGAGTGTCGGTGTCAGCAAACATCCCTTTTTGACACCGTTGACCAAATATACACAAATATGTATTAATAGCACAAACGCGCATGTTAACACACATACACACACACGCACGCATGCGCATAGACTAACAGCTGAACCGATGAATACGCAAAGATAAATGCGTCTAGCCGTACAAATATACACACACACACATACCACACCACACACACACACAGGCGTTTCCTATTTCTGACACTTCGCTCATCTGTATGTTGTTTTACCCGTCACAATAAAGCAGTCACAACATGACAAGGAAATGACAACATGTCAACAACTCTGACATTTGTTTCTGTCGGCTACAAATTGTTTATTTATTTCAAATCTTTCGCTATTGGTTCTAAAGTTTCTGGAAGTTTCAAGAATAACTCAATGAGAAGCTGTCATTCCTTGACAGACATCCCTGCATCATGTGCGGATAGAACTGATGGTGCTAGCTAAATGCAAACATTTCCGGCTTATTCCCAAAATCTGATGGCTTTCCAAATGTTTTTATGGAAGCCTCTGGTGAGTTTGTAAACTTTTCATGAACTATGTCTACTGTTTATCGTTCAATATGTGTGTGTAGATTGTAAGATAAAAGTGGATCTAGAATCTATCTTTCTATCTCCCATACTTCAAAAGTTTGTAAACATAATCACATTAGTTGATCACTATCATGAGTCCTGTCTAACTGTGTTGGCAAGTAATTTGTGGCGGAGTAAGGCATTTCTACAGTAGTTAGCTATCTAAAATGTTATAACATGCATGCACATCATTCACGACCACACACAGCAAATAACATAGCAAACGGCAGGTAGCAAATTTATTACATGACTATCAACAAAACCAGCATTTAGCAAACAGAATAGCTGTATAGATATTAGCACAAACAGAACAGCAATATACATATTAGCACAAAGAGAACACCAGTATACATATTAGCACAAAGAGAACAGCCGCATACATATTCGCACAAACAGAACGTCCGTATAGATTTTAGCACAAACAGAACAGCCGTTACATATTAGCACAAACAGAACAGCCGTATACATATTAGCACAAACAGAACAGCCGTATACATATTAGCACAAACAGAACAGCCGTATACATATTAGCACAAACAGAACAGCCGTATACATATTAGCACAAACAGAACAGCCGTATACATATTAGCACAAACAGAACAGCCGTATACATATTAGCACAAACAGAACAGCCGTATACATATTAGCACAAACAGAACAGCCGTATACATATTAGCACAAACAGAACAGCCGTATACATATTAGCACAAACAGAACAGCCGTATACATATTATCACAAAGAGAACAGCTATATACATATTATCACAAAGAGAACAGTCGTATACATATATGCACAAAGAGAACAACCTACGTCTGAACTAATTGATCATATATTATATATATATAAATATAAATATTAACTACAGCTAACGTTTTAAGCATACAATTTGGTTAACTATTCCATTCTCATTCAACCCAGTTCTAGCCGATACACCCGCCTCCCCTTATCTGCACACTTAACACACTCTCACAAACTCGTCTTCACGATCGTATTCTGTATACTGCCGTTCCGTGCAGCCACTCACACTCAAATCCCTTCAGACAAGGTGATCTGTACATTTAAAAATACTTCCCATTTACATTTACTATCAGATCTTCTTCTTCTTCGTTCGTTCTCAATCTCCCACTACCAAACCCTGAATGGGTAAGTAGCAGAATGTAGTCCAGAGAACGGAATGCGTTGTGTTGTAGTTTACAGCTTGGCTGCGATATTTGCACCTTTCAGTCCAGCACATCCGACTTCATCAAGCACTTTTTGAGTACCGGGTTAGCATTTCCTCATCGAGCCCTTCTCCTTAGCCAGTCTGCCCTGCTGCAGCCTGTTATCTAGGATCACCGAGTGGAGGTGTAGAAGGGTCTTGGCAGCTATGGTTCGCTGGCCCTGACGCTAGCAGTCAACTATGGGTCGCTGACCACTGCAGCTCACGCGCTGCTCAGCATCTTGATCCCACTATTAGATCAATTAACATCTGGCGATCTGTGCATTCACAAATACTTCGATCACGTTCTTCTAGCCAGAATCACGTATTCACTTATAGTCAGTCACACACTCAGTTGATCTGTGCATACAACTAATTCAGAACATACATCGTTCACTCGGTGTTTCGCACAATATTACAGACATTCAGATCTCTTCTAGTCACAGAGTTGCAGCACACACTTATAGAGCGACTGACCAAGACTCGAAGACGTATGCTGGCTCAGTCACCCTGCAACACATTTTATCACTCACAAACCCCCATAAAGCCTGCTAGCTAGTAGCAGTCTCTTAATCGCTCTCTTTTTAGCATGCTACCTAATCCATGCAATTCATTCTCTCTCTTTCTCTCTATCTCTCTATCTCTCTCTCTATCTCTCTCTCTCTCTCTCTCTCTCTCTCTCTCTCTCTCTCTCTCTCGGCCAGTCTGCTGAGTTCTTCTTGTCTCAAACAATTTCATGGCTGTCCAATTCTTTTCTGTTAGTTGTCTGACTTAGCCATCCCCCTAGTTTGAATATACCTCCAACTAGCTGTTGTTGGACGAGTTACTCAGAATTCATGTCACTATAAATGTCGCAGCAGCAGAACATGACGACCTCTGACTGCCACTAACCCCCCACTAGCTAAATCGAAACGCCAGAGTGGTCAGCTCCTAACCCCCACATGTACCAGACACATTCTTCCCTTAACCCCTCATTTCCTTTGTCGACTTAATGCTGAGATGGTGATTGGCATTGACACACAATCAGGTAACCGTTGTTCCCAGAGTCGCCGGCCCCATCACCCCTGCCCTTAACGCCCATGCTCCAGTTTGGAACTGGTACAAATTCTATCCACATCCATCTGCACTTCATTGAACTCTTAGTTTTTCCAGTCACCCCGTCATTCCACATCAGATCATTTGTTATACCTTCCACTGCGTCTTCTACCATTCATTCGACCTTCCTTTCGTCCAAGGTTATAACGAAGAGGAAGGAATAAAACCACTGTAACTGCCCATTCACGCTGTAAATAGGGTTGCCCATGAGGCAAAATCCTCATTATGAAACACTTACAATAGAAACAGCACGAGAAAAGTTGCCGTAAATGAGTTTGTGAGGACGTCCTGTATGGCGAGATCACCTTCATTAGTGGTCACACTTCAGATGAAGCGACCGATAGACGAGATAACGAATTAATCATGTCTGTTGTGCCTTTAACGTTAGCAGAGATTGTTTTGTAGGCTCTTCCAATGGTTTGCTAGGCAAGATAGCAAGCGCTCGGGATGTGGTCTTATCACAATGTCTGGATGCAACTTGACATAGTTACAGGTTGTGCACGCGCAAAGACTTGACTCAAACTTGACATAGTTACAGGCTGTGCGATAAAAAACTTGACAAATGATAACATTATGTTTACCGTGTGCAGCTGGACGATACATTTACCTCTCCCTCTCTGTCTATCTGTCTCTCTTTCTCACTCACTTTGTCTAGCGGCAAGCCGATTTCCTAGAGGTATGTGTGTCGAATCCAGTGACCTATTACTATAAATTATTTTCTGTGGTTTACTGCATAGATTTAGATAAATAAATGGAAACTACAGTGGCACTAGAAATCCAAAGTCGATTAAGACATATATATACGGCTGAGTGACCCCACAGGACACACACATATATATGATTTTCTCACTGACCCCACAGGGCACACATATTTATAGGATTGGCTCACTGACCCCACAGGGCAGACCCATATATAAGATTGGCTCACTGACCCCACAGGGCACACACATATATAAGATTGGCTCACTGACCCCACAGGGCACACACATATATAAGATTGGCTCACTGACCCCACAGGGCACACACATATATAAGATTGGCTCACTGACCCCACAGGGCACACACATATATAAGATTGGCTCACTGACCCCACAGGGCACACACATATATAAGATTGGCTCACTGACCCCACAGGGCACACACATATATAAGATTGGCTCACTGACCCCACAGGGCACACACATATATAAGATTGGCTCACTGACCCCACAGGGCACACACATATATAGGATTGGCTCACTGACCCCACAGGGCACACACATATACAAGATTGGCTCACTGACCCCACAGGGCACACACATATATAAGATTGGCTCACTGACCCAACAGGGCACACACATATATAAGATTGGCTCACTGACCCCACAGGGCACACACATATATAAGATTGGCTCACTGACCCCACAGGGCACACACATATATAAGATTGGCTCACTGACCCCACAGGGTACACACATATATAAGATTGGCTCACTGACCCCACAGGGCACACACATATATAAGATTGGCTCACTGACCCGACAGGGCACACACATATATAAGATTGGCTCACTGACCCCACAGGGCACACACATATATAAGATTGGCTCACTGACCCCACAGGGCACACACATATATAAGATTGGCTCACTGACCCCACAGGGCACACACATATATAAGATTGGCTCACTGACCCCACAGGGCACACACATATATAAGATTGGCTCACTGACCCCACAGGGCACACACATATATAAGATTGGCTCACTGACCCCACAGGGCACACACATATATAAGATTGGCTCACTGACCCCACAGGGCACACACATATATAAGATTGGCTCACTGACCCCACAGGGCACACACATATATAAGATTGGCTCACTGACCCCACAGGGCACACACATATACAAGATTGGCTCACTGACCCCACAGGGCACACACATATATAAGATTGGCTCACTGACCCCACAGGGCACACACATATATAAGATTGGCTCACTGACCCCACAGGGCACACACATATATAAGATTGGCTCACTGACCCCACAGGGCACACACATATATAAGATTGGCTCACTGACCCCACAGGGCACACACATATATAAGATTGGCTCACTGACCCCACAGGGCACACACATATATAGGATTGGCTGAGTGACCTCACTCCCAACCATCACATGATTGTTCTCCTACATCACATGATTGTTCTCCTACATCACATGATTGTTCTCCTACATCACATGATTGTTCTCCTACATCACATGATTGTTCTCCTACATCACATGATTGTTCTCCTACATCACATGATTGTTCTCCTACATCACATGATTGTTCTCCTACATCACCTGATTTTGCTTCAAGATCAGCGTAATTTTGGTCACTAAGACACCACGTAGAGGACGGCGGGGTCTACTGGTTAAGTAACACGGCTCACAAGCCAAATGTGCTAGCTAGGTTCGCTCCCCAATCACAGCACCGGCCGTTACACCGGGGAAGCAAACCATTCGAAAAGGCAAGAGGAAGCAGACCCTTTCATAAAATACATGTCGATGTCGGATGCACTGCGCTAACAGGTGCAACATAAAAACATAGTGCAACGCAGACCGGCTTGGGGGATAGAGAAATCAGGCGAACAGAAAATGAAATTAAAATATAAAAAGACATCATGTGAACTATCTCTCTGTCATCTCATCCCACACGCTGTCCTATTCCCACCACAGACACCCTACACTTTCTTGTGCCCACCCCAGACATACCACACGTCTTCTAATGATCACCCCAGACATACCACATGTGTTCTAATGCCTACCACAACTACATACATCCTACACTTTCTTGTGCCTACCCCAGACATACCACACGTCTTCTAATGATCATCACAGACATGACAAACGTCTCCTAATGATCACCACAGACATACCACATGCCTTCTAATGCTGACCACTGACACCCTACACTTTCTTGTGCCCACCTCAAACATACCAAATGCCTTCTAATGCCCACCACAGACATACCAAATGCCTTCTAATGCCCACCACAGACATACCAAATGCCTTCTAATGCCCACCACAGACATACCAAATGTCTTCTAATGCCCACCACAGACATACCAAATGCCTTCTAATGCCCACCACATACATTCTACATGCTCTCCACCACTATGGGAAAAATTCCACAACCGCATCCATTGATTACCAATATAACCCGTTTCATCTTTATACAACAATTCGCAAACGATACAAGAAACCAGCGCACGCTGAAAACAATGACCGTTTTTCTCATCTCCTCAAGACTCTTCGATTGGATAACAAACATATAAATGAAAAATCAAATCGATGAACTGGACCAAGGACACGCTTTGGGGCTATAAAAATCGAATGAAAGACAGCTGGAAAATGGAAACCAGAGGCCTGAAGGTCGACCTATGGACACAGGTCGATAAAAGAGCCTTTATTATGTTGTGGAGAATACAAGGCGGTTATGTTGGCTTCAGATTGGGAAACTCGCCCCACTGAAAACGTTTATAGAACGTCAGGAAGTTTGGACATAACGTGTCTTGACGTGAGACTTGCTTCTGATCTGAAGAAAGATAAACGTAAACCCTGCAGAGATACAACAGAACAGCGGTTCTCAAGATGTTATCGTCCAGACCTCGTTACACCTAATGCCGAAAACGTGCCTGCCCAATATGGAGAAATACCATTTTCTTTCGTGTTTGTGTCTAGAATAATAAGAAGGAGTGTCAGATTTGCAACCGTTAGAGCGCTTTGTTCTCCAGGCAGGAGTACCAGGTTCGCTCTCTATTATGGAGACGCCACAGTCTACACCGCTGAAATAAATGCACGATGTACTGTTAAGAAACGTAAAAAGCGAGGAAGGGGACTAGCTTCATTATCCGATTAGGTTTAGTTAAATGAGGTCCCTTACCCTTCATCTTTGACATACATGTCTATCTTCGACTAAAATTATCTCCCATACACTTCATCCTTGACAGCCGTGTCTATCTTCGACTAAAATTATCTCCCATACACTTCATGCCAGATAGCCGTGTCTATCTCTCACTAAAATGAGGTCGCTTTAATTCTTGACAGTTGTGTCTTTCTTTACCTTAAACTCAGAATGACAGATATGTTAATGTGCTTGTTTCACGAACAGATACTGAAGGTGTATGTAACTCAGTCGTGTCACGTTAAAGTTGACCATGCTGTAAATGGGGGTATGATTTATCAAAAACTAAGACTGCAAGGAGGACAACTCATATCAAACAAACTAATAGAAAGAAGACCAAATGCAGTGGACGCTATATCTGGCGATCATTCCTGGGAAAAAAGGATTATTCCATCTCTTGTTTCTGTTTGATAATAGTTATTCCCTGGTTTGTTTCTTTATTAAAACATATTATTCCATCTTTTGTCGCTGTAAACTGATGAGCAATGAGCAGCTAGTTTAGCAGCTTGAATATTGGTCTTCTGACCCCAACGACATACGTCAAAACCTTGGATAGCATAGTCTTTTTATTCTTTATAGCAAAGAAACACTTGTATAGTTCGTGCGATTGCATGAGCAAGCAGCCTTTATTCCGTAGCTGTTTAAAACGACCAATTCACTTCAGCAATAACATTAACCTCGGCATGGACATATTGTTGTTTAGTAGATATCAAATAATTTTTTCTTGATCGTTGGTTTTGAACTTGATCGTTGTCTGTCTGTGTTAATGGTGTGGTCGTATATGACATGATTTGGAGAATCTTCTACCATTCAGAGACTGGATTGTACTATTATTTGCATATATCCACATGCTGTCAGCCTTTAAGTTGTCCTTTAATCGCCTATATCCACATGCTGTCAGCCTGTAAGTTGCCCTTTACTCGCCTATATCCACATGCTGTCAGTTGTCCTTTACTCGCCTATATCCACATGCTATCAGCCTGTCAGTGGTAATTTATTGGCGTCTACCTTCATGCTTTTAGTGTGATGAAGCTAGGTTTTCTGATCACATTGACCTTTTACCTTTACGTATGGTTGAGTTCTCTTTTATCTTACTTTGCGCACAATAATGACATAAAAACATCAACATAGGAAAACACTCAACTTTATGTGAATAATAAAACACGATCATTCATTTATTACAAGTCTGTGGTTTACAACATGGTTTAAGCGAAACTGACTAATTATAATGAAATCTTTCTATCTCATGGGATGTTAGCATGAGATTAGACGGAATCCCTGGAACTATAAACTCAATCCTGTAGTCTAACCTAATGTTATGACAATCTATACCAATCTTGTTCTACACTGATTAACTGCCCTCTAGCTGTTGGCGATAAAGTTGATCTCTGGCTGTCTGTGGTCCTGAGCTGTGTAACATAAGCTCGTTACCAAGCTTGGAAATGTGCTCCCTGAGGATTAAAGCTTACAACTCTCGTTCCTTCTGAGCTAAATTCGACCTTTCTGACCTAAATCATTCGTACCGACTGCGTTCACAAACCGTTCTTTCCAGCACCGCCACTCTAGGGTATGCGGAATCTACTGTATTCGTACTCTATTACTCAAAGTGAACATACTTCTCGTTTCGCTTATTACAAGAAGTCCACCTTTCACACACCAACTTACAGTAGTGTAATTGCCTCTAATGTATAGTGGGATGACTTCCGGTAAAGCTCTGACTTCTATGTCCCTAGTTAATAATAGTAATGTTCGCGAAGGCGTCAAAGGCACATTGCACCGATCGACTACAACCATGTCTAACTTGATGAGGCTGTGTTCATGCGTAGCGTGTCGACCGAAATACTCACAGACTATCTAACGGAGCCGGGTACTCCCCTGACTTGGATGAGGGCATCGAGGAGTGAATTGAACCAATGTTTGGGGCAGGTTTTCCGTGTCTGTCCGTGTAAAACTCCTTGTTTGTCCGTGTCCCGCCGCCGAGGCTTTTGATTGTGTCCTCCTTTTGGTCAGCATGACCCTTGCTGACCTGAGAATATGAAGTTGAGAGAAATATCGTCTAACCTCCAGTGGAGGTAGGGGGACGGGCAGGAGGAAGTCGTCTTCAGTTCGAGCAGGAATGTTCTTGAGTAGTGATAACCTGGACTGGATTCTCGTGCGCAGTTAAGCGGAACGCTGAACTCCATCACCGAATGGTCTCCCACCGCTTAAGCCATGCATGAAATTTAGCAAAATGCAGCATAACAAACAGTACAACCGATCGAAAACACGTAATATCAACAGAATAAAGTCTATGATACCACCTGGTGAAGGAGTTAGGAAATATAACCCAAAAAGGAACCCCAAAACCTCGGAAAACGACACAAACTCCGGAGCAAGTCGAGATCGCAGCCGTTAAAGCGCGGCCATCTTACTTAATGTTTCTAGATACCAACTTTTACTGCCTCCTTAGGTCCGCTTAAACAAAGATGGCGGTTATCACATGATATTTACGTCCCTTCCATGTTGACCGGTCAGCAGCCAACGAATCGCTACTGTGCGTACAACTCTTGTCACTCTGACAAGTTTCTCTCACTAAACCTATTTTCTCCAACCGACTTTTCTTGTCATCCCTGTCAATCTTCCAGGACCAGTTAATATAGGACATGGGCTGTCCTATGCTCCATCCCTCTCTGACAATTGTCTCCCACTCAAAGTAAATACTAACAGCCCCCCCCCCCCCCCTTATCTCTCTATCTCTCTCTCTGCCTCTTTCTCTTGTGTTGCCAATCCAAACCCAACCATGACAATGGACAATCGTCGTGTTATGACCTTAGATTGATCTGACCTTGTCTGAGTTGAGATTCCAAATACTTTCTCAGCCAATTTTGGCTCACACATAATAAGACTCTAGCATCAGTCTCGTTTGCTCTACATGAATCTGTTTTGTCAGCGTGGCAGTGGTCCTTCATTCGCCTTTACCCATACGACGTTAGCTTGTCAGTGGTCCTTCATTCCCCCTTATCCACACGATGTCAGTGTGGCAGTGGTCCTTCATCGGCCTCTACCCACACGATGTCAGCTTGTCAGTTGTCCTTTTTTCGCCTTTACCCACATGATGTCAGCGTGGCAGTGGTCCTTCATTCGCCTTTACCCATACGACGTTAGCTTGTAAGTGGTCCTTCATTCTCCCTTATCCACACGATGTCAGTGTGGCAGTGGTCCTTCATCGGCCTCTACCCACACGATGTCAGCTTGTCAGTTGTCCTTTATTCGCCTTTACCCACATGATGTCAGCGTGGCAGTGGTCCTTCATTCGCCTTTACCCACACGATGTCAGCTTGTCAGTTGTCCTTTATTCGCCTTTACCCACATGATGTCAGCGTGGCAGTTGTCCTGATTTAATTATACGGTAGTGTTCACCTCTTCAAGACACATCATCTTCGCGGAATCCAGTGGAGAAATGTAATGAATTCTCTCATCTCTCATCACAGAATGGATTTAACTCAGTTTCTTTCCTACACTCTGTTTCTTTCCTACACTCTGTTTCTTTCCTACACTCTGTTTCTTTTCTACACTCTGTTTCTTTTCTACACTCTGTTTCTTTTCTACACTCTGTTTCTTTCCTACACTCTGTTTCTTTCCTACACTCTGTTTCTTTCCTACACTCTGTTTCTTTCCTACACTCTGTTTCTTTTCTACACTATGTTTCTTTCCTACACTCTGTTTCTTTCCTACACTCTGTTTCTTTCCTACACTCTGTTTCTTTCCTACACTCTGTTTCTTTCCTACACTCTCTTTCTTTCCTACACTCTGTTTCTTTTCTACACTCTGTTTCTTTCCTACACTCTGTTTCTTTCCTACACTCTGTTTCTTTCCTACACTCTGTTTCTTTCCTACACTCTGCCTCTTATGGAGTATAGAGCAGCAACTGTCAGTAGCTATGTACACAAAACATACCGTAGCACATTGCGTGATCTTACAATTCTGGCATATGAGGGAAGTACAACTTACTTTAGTCGAATTTTGACGGCATGCATGGTGTGTAGTGGGTATATTCTAATCCGCAGTACCACTCACTTCACTTCGCTAATCCACATTGATACAATCATGATATTAATTTAACGTTTGAACTGTGAACATATTCAGCCACGGATAATTAACTGTACAGAGAAGGTAAGCTATGTATTGACATTCATCAAATCGTATTGTGTGGTCTTCTCTCTCTCTCTCTCTCTCTCTCTCTCTCTCTCTCTCTCTCTCTCTCTCTCTCACACACACACTCTCTCTCTCTCTCACACACTCTTTCGCACTCTCTCTCTCTCTTTCTCTCTCTGTCTCTCTTTCTATCTCTGCCACATAATCAAGAACACAAGGAAGTCCTGATTTAAGCATACAACTTTTGGATGGGGCTAATATCGGGGTTCTTCATCCAGAGAAAATAAAGCATTAAAACAACGATAATGACCCAATATTGCTTCTATCCACTGCGAAAACCCCCGGTCCTTGCAGAAAACTCCAAGGGGTCTCTGGATCATTTTGGGGCTCACGACGTGGGGGGTGAGTTTATTGTTGCATAAACCCTCGAGATAGAAAAGACAATTTATAGAAGACAGATTACATTTATTAAAAATCAAGTTGCGTGATATTTTTAAAATAAACTGGAGACGCAAAGATACGGATATTCAAAAACTATATAACAGCAGCAAAAAACGACACCACGCAAAAACTATGTAATAGCAGCAAAAACAACACCATGCAAAAATACGTGCGCAGAGGAGCTCGATAGAAAGTACGCAGATAATGACGTTGGATAATGCTAATGGTAGTGTCTGAAAACAGATGTTCCCTTCTGAATGTTCGCCCTCCATCTTCCAATCGTATGTCGTCACACATTGAACTAGTATCATTAAATAGTTATCAATGGAAAACAAAAAAACTCAACAAGTTATTTTTGTCGTCACCAGTGATATTTTTAGTTTGTTATAATTAGCGATGGTCGCCTTGGCAACCACCACAGTATATTCAGAATTGCAATTCATAACACATTGGAATCTATTGGATGAAGACACGTTTACTAATCGGATATTCATGTAACTCTTTTGTTTGGCAGTCGGCCGTGCATGCGAAGTAGTGCAATCTATAGACTACTTGAAGTGATGTGGCCAAGACATTGATAGCTCCTCTACTCTGTCCGCAACTATGGTTAAATTGTAACTTTTTTTTAACTACATTTGGCCATTTCCATCCATATTTAATGCCAGAGTGAGAGAGTTATTCACTCGCTTATTGTTTTGTCATTTATTGGGTTTTGTTTCTAAAGCCCTCTTTCAGACATATATTGCTTGTACGCCCCACTCATTAAGCTTTTCACTTGTGTAAATGTTTCCGTGGCGAAGTGGTTAAGCCGTCGGCCTCGTGATCAGGTGGTGTGGGTTTGACTCCGGACTCCGCCGTCTTTTTCACGGGTGCTTGATGCGGAGTTTGCTGCATCTCGTAGTCGACCCCTAGTCGTCTTGTCCTTGACTTGCCGCTGGGGTCGGGTGACTCGAGACGAGAGAGTGTGAATAAAAAGTAGCGCAGTTAATCCTTAATAAAAATAACGCTAGTAAAATTAATTATGCCGTCATCGTCTACGATCACGGCGGTTTTTGCCTTTGCCTTGTGTAAATGTTGCGTTTATAATGTCCTGGTTTCTTCTTCTTCTACTTCGTTCATCCTCAGATCAAGGTTCTGGTTTCTCTTACAAAGGACACAAAGGACCATACACCTTTTGTCTCATATCTGTCTCACGAGGCCAGTATTGTTCTCTCTTTTCCTGCGTGGATGTGCAGCTTTGCAGGATGTGTTCCAAGGTCATGATATGCTCCCCACATGAGCACCTGTCATCTGTCCCAATCCTCATTTTGCTGTAAAGATGGCGTTGAGTCTGTTACGCCCAGTTCTCAGTCTGAAGATGATGACTTGCTCTTCTCTAGTTAAGTTAAAGTAGCTGTCTTCTTTTCAGAAGTCGGTGTGTTGATCAGAGCATTTTGCCATGAAGTTAGCTTTAATTATGCTTTTAGCTTCATTATATGTGATATTCAGGTCTGTTTGTGGGGATGCTCCTCCACTCTTTGCTAGTTTACCTGCAGCTTCATTGCCTTCAATATTGCAGTGGGATGGGATCCACTGTATGACCAAACTTGGGTGTTCTGATGAGAGATGTGTCAGGGAGAACATACATTGCTCGAGATCTTCATCTTTGTGTTGTTTTACATTTTCTTGATGGATATCTTTATCTTGGATTACACGCTCAGCTGCGGTCTTCAGTGCCTCTCCTTCTGATGTCCTGGTTTGAAGTCATGGACCATAAAGAGGCTTCATCGATGTTACTTGACCTTCACGATGTGATGTCAATGTGACAGTGGTTCTATCTCATATCTGGCACACACAGAGCTCTCCCACAAACCATGCGGGGACAGTTTTGACTGCAAGAAATTATGTTGAAATATGTAATTCTGTCTTTCATGTTACAATTATAATATTGTAACAGTTTCCGCCGGAGTAGAGAGTTTAGGACAGTGGTGATGTGGCTGCTGATAATAACGGTACCTGAATGCGTGTTAAGGTCACTCACCGTCTCAACAAAGGAGAACATAGTTAGGGCAAAGAATGTGGACAGGTAGGAGCTGACCACTGGCCTTCCCATTTGGGTAGGGGAGAATGAGTGACAGACGGATTGGCAGTGGGGCTTGCTGCGATAGATGAGTGACAGGTGTGCAAAGTATTTCGTTCCAATAAGACTGAATAGAGTCATCCCCTGAGATCCATTGGTCAAGTTCTGACTTTGCTTTAGTGTATATAACTCGAGACAAAGTTTAGCTCGAGAGGCTGGATGGAGAGAAGGCTAGATAGAGAGATGATAGCGAGAGAGAGAGAGACTGAATTTAGATAGTCTGTTTAGCTCACCGACTTAGATAGAGGAGCGATTGATAGAATGTTGGACGAATGTTAGTGATAGAACAGGATCGCTCAAATATGTGTGTGAGTTTTGTATTAATAGATAATCTGAACGTGTTGTAAGCAGGGGACATTGTGAACGAGGTATGTCCAGATCGCCCGCCTGAGGGGATTTGAGTGAGTAAGTTTTGGTAAGGTGTGTTGAGGGAGCAGATCTGAGAGGTGTGTGTAGCAATAGAACTGGGTTTTAGATAGTTGGGAATTTCATCAAGAGCTAATGCTTAAAATTTCCGCTTTAGTTAATATTTATATTAACATATATATAATATAGGAACATTTAGTTAAGATGATATGCATTGTATTGTGTTTGTAATTTCACTACTCATTTTTCTGGTATGAGTATTATATAATAAATATGCCATCTGCCGTGTGTGCTATATTATTTGCAGTGTGTGGTCAGGGATGAGTGTGATAATGTACTAAGTTAGAATAACGGCCATGGCAAACAGTGGGATTTGCTACAATATATTTACACCCCAGTGAATCCGACTCCAGCAGGTACACATATATTTGCAATAGCCTGACTACCTTGCTAAATCTGAACATACACAGATTTAGGTTATGAATCACTAACCACATAGCCAAGCAGACAGGTGGCGCTGTACAATACTATATTGGTACATATTTTACATTTTGTGCCCCCTTGCATTGCCTTATATTAATGATATTTTATAACAAAATAGAGGGAGGGAAAACGTTTCGAAGCACTTTTACGTTAGAGCTTAGTTATAAGTTAATATCAACATAGAAACACTACTGTGTTATTAACTAAGAAACACAAAGTAAATACAATACATGTGTCCGGACATCTGGAAGCTATGCAATGAAAAAATATTAAGCACTGCAGAAAATAGAAAAAAAAGCCAACTTTTGTGAGGAAGAAAAGATTCGAATAGAATGGTTAGAACATTTCTTAGTAATAAAACCTAACCGGTCATATTCAAACTAAGCTTGGGTACAATTTGATAAAGTGCGTTAGAAGAACCTGGATAAAATAAATCACATATGTGTCAAGTCGAGGGAACGAATCACACAGAGATACCACATATATATCAAGTCGAGGGAACGAATCACACAGAGAAACCGTACATAGAAGACAAGAAAGCTATTGGACCAACCAGTGCCACTGAATCATCACTGTAACTAGGGATATCTTCAAGTGGGACCAACAAGTTTTCAAATTGATGTGAAACATGTCTTTGCTTGAGGTGTTCTGTGTACAGTCATTGTAAACATTGTCACGTGACGTTCCAGTAACATTTAACGTATTTGTACTGTCTCCAGTAATGGATGTCTGTAGCGTTATATTTTGTGGTCAATATCACAAAGACATCAGCAAAGTCAGAAACTTTTAACGACATCTATAGTGTGCACACATGTTGCTATTATTGTTGTGATGGGTCTAGCAGTGCCCAGGCCCTCCCCCTTCTGCCAAATGACATGTAGTGATACCTTCAAGGGTTTCTGCGCGTATGCACACATCTTATACTCTGGAGCGTGTTGTAGTTTAATTATGTACGTGTGACTTAAAGTTGAGACATATTGGATTTTTAATCGGAAAACAGTATTTTGTTTTCTACTTGAGAGTTTATTGATGCTGCCATTATAATTAGTGCCTGTCCTATCTGTGGACGGAAGGGGGGGGGGGGGGGAGTGGGCCACGAAAAGAGCCTCCACCAAGACTGAAACCAAATAAGGCAGTCGGGCATCCCCTGGAATCGATTTTGAATCGGCTAATCCTTTGAATACGTAGGCACTAATAATTCCATGGAATGTTACAAATGCCTCGTGTTGATTTCAATCAACATCGAAATACTCTCCGCCAACAAAGAAACACTACTGTCTGAAATATGCATTAAGCGGAAATGCGATGTACTAATGGTCCAAGAGAGCAATCCCGCAATCGCTGACAGAAGACCAAAAATAGATAGAATGACGCTTGTTGCGGAGATACCCCATAAAGAATATGGGAGCGCCATTTTTGTCACACAAAACCTAGATATAAGATCAGTGGGCCAAACCTCCAGAGGAAACACAGAGATCCTCACGATCCAAACCTCCAGAGGAAACACAGAGATCCTCGCGATCCAAACCTCCAGAGGAAACACAGAGATCCTCACGATCCAAACCTCCAGAGGAAACACAGAGATCCTCGCAATCCAAACCTCCAGAGGAAACACAGATATCCTCACGATCCAAACCTCCAGAGGAAACAGAGATCGTCGCGATCTAAACCTCCAGAGGAAACACATATATCCTCACGATCCAAACCTCCAGAGGAAACACAGAGATCCTCGCGATCCAAACCTCCATAGGAAACACAGAGATCCTCGCGATCCAAACCTCCAGAGGAAACACAGAGATCCTCGTGATCCAAACCTCCAGAGGAAACACAGAGATCCTCGCGATCCAAACCCAATCATGTACAGTGACGTCAGTATATAAGCCACCGAGTGACAACTTTATTTTCTAAGAACATGACAACTTCAGATCACTTAGAAACAAAATAGTCATCGGAATATTCAACTGTCACAGCACTGCATGGGGATACAAGGAATCATATTCTAATGAAGAATAGCTGGTGAACTGAGCAGAGTAGAATGGACTGCAGCTCTTGCACGACCCAAAATTGTCACCATCTTTTAATAGTTGCAGATGAGGAAAAGGTTACAATCCTGACAAGATAGTTGTTAGTGACAGGATTATACACTAAGTGGCAACATCTGTAGAGGAGCCCATATCACGTACGTAACACAGGCCCATATCATGCACGGTCACGACAGTTGTCAAGTCGGAAAGCGGACCATTCAAAAGACGCTTCAACATCTAACGAGCCAAAGGCGGTCCACCCGCATATGAACTAGACAAAGTGGTGCATACATTAGAACCAATCCCCGCAAAATATGAGGCCTTTGTCAAACTCGTAAAAAGAATATCTAGACACCACATACCAAGAGACTGCAGAACTCAGGATATTCCAGGCTTTAACGATGAATCAAAGGCGCTATACTAGCATTACCAAGCACTATCTGAAAGTGACCCTCTCTCTGATGAAACCATCCAGGCTGGGGAAGACATACTATATGCCATATCAGAGTCAAAAACACGAAAATAGCAACAAAAATGGAAGACCTTTATATGAAACAAAACAGTAGATGCGCCTGGAAACTTATTAAAAACTTAAGTAATGATCCGGCTAGCGCTCCTGCAGGCAAAGCACAGGTCACCTACAATTAAATAGCCTACCAATTACTACTGAACGCGAAAACCACTCAAAAAGCAGAGCAAACCAACATCCAATGAGATTGTAAACAGGAGAATGACATATTGACGATACCTTTCTCCTTGCAAGAACTAAATGATGCAATATATCAAATGAAAACAACAATGCAGCTGGCCCAGATGATTTGAGGACAGAGAAAATTAAACACTTTGGATCTGAAACCATCACATGGCTGCTGGAGCTTTTTAATACATGCATCGGTTCTGTGCAAATTCCTGAAATCTGGAGAAAATTCCATGATACTGCTCTGCTAAAACCAGGAAAACCCCACCAGAACCTAAGAACTTCCGACCGGTTTCACTACTGTGCCATCTGCATAAAGTCTTTGAAAGAATGATCCTGAACCGTATCGCCCCCCTCATAGACAAGAAACTCATCAAGGAGCAAGCAGGTATCAGGCCTGAAAGATCATGTTGCGGCCTGATTCTTAACTTGGCACAACTGATAGAGGATGGGTACGAACGTAAACAGATCACATGAGTAACTTTTATTGACTTAAACGCAGCTTATGAAACCATAAACTACCAGAAGATGTTTGCTAAGATACTTCATGACAAAGGGCTGGCGTCTCACAAACCTCATTAAATGTATCCTCCAGAATAGGCGATTCTACGTCAATTTGGTGGGTAAAATAAGTCGATGGTGTAATAAAAATATGGGCTGGCACAAGGAAGTGTCTAAGCACCTGTGCGGTTTAATGCACGTGTATATACACCAACGATCAACCTATAGATACAGAGGGAAATAGATACAAATGATAATAACTAGATAAACCGTGCTCAACATATGCCCGTTATAAATAGAAATAGATACAAATAATAATAACTAGATGAACCGTGCACAACATCTGTCCGTTATAAATATAACTTGACATCATTCGTGCCACTTTCGTGGCTGCTCCGACTTTGAGTGTTTATGTCTGCCCCTACTTCTCTTGTCCTGACGATTCCAGAGCAGAGACTGCTTTGTGATGCTATCAGGGGGTTTCCATTATGTTGTCATTTAATCGCCAAACTTTTATTCTCACGTCTAGTCCCACTGGCATTTGCCCTGTTCTTTCCCACATTTTTATCATACCATTTTCTTCCCTCAGTTTGATGCAATGGTCCATTGATGAAAGTCTGTATCTTTTTAGTTGTAGTTCTCTTTGTTCCCGACGCCACAGAGCCATACGATAGAGAGGCATGACATTGTATTTGAAGATCTGTTTTTTTGTTGTTGTAGACTTACTTTTTTCGATTTCCAGAAATGTACATAACGCAATAAATGTCTGTTTGCCTTTTGTAGTATTCTTAATTTAAAATCTATCACTACATCCGAACTTTTCTTTATTGCTATCAAGATATATGAATGAATGTACCTCTAGCAGTATCGTGTCCCCCAAAAAATTCTTACTGTCCTGTCATTTGTTGCTTTTATTCACAAATACTATATCTGTTCTTTGTGAACTTAATTTAAGAACCATTCAGTAAGCAGATTTATTTTATTTTGTATTTGGTTGTGGTTATGACAAAGGAGAGGCATTTCATCAGCTACGCCCAGATCATAATTTTTTAGTAAGCAAAATCCATGTTCTCATAATCCAGTCAACAGCTAGTGGAAGGAGGCATGGTGATAGGAGGCAACTCTGGCTCACCCCAGTTCTTATCTCAAAGTTCTCCGACAGCTCTTCATCTTGTAGAACTCTACAGTTTTCTTAAATATGTTTTGGAACAACAGGGACGCTCAATGGCGCCTGAGCAATTTCCAAAGTGATTCAGTGGCTAAACTATCAAATGTCTTCTCATAATTTACGAATCCAATATAAAGTGATGCATTCCAATCTACACCATGTTGAACAATTCATCGCAGTATAGTTATCTGGTCAACATAGAATCTATTATGTCAAAACCTGACTGATCCTTCTCCACCTATAACTTAACGTCTTTATACTGGTTTAGAAGACCCTGCAGAGTATGTAAACAACCAGATTCATTTACATCACTTTGCTCTAAAAGCTATGCGCATAAAATGTATTGTTAAATACATTTACTGTCCCTGCCTCCAATTCCTCCCCTGGCAATGCATTCCAAGCAGACACCACTCTCTGACTAAAAAAATATTTCCTAATATCTAACCTGGACCTTTCTATAGTCAGCTTGTAGCTATGCCCTCGTGTTATTGTAGGTGGCCGTATTTTTAAAAAAACTTGTTATAGTCTAATTTATCGATTCCTCTGATCATCTTATAAACCTGTATTAAGTCACCACGAATTCTTCTCTCTTCGAGACACTGTAGGCCGGTTTTCTTAGTCGTTCCTCATAACTGTAATTCTGGAATCCAAATATCAGCTTTGTCGCTCTTTTTTGTATTCTTTTCAGCATGTTTATATCCCCTCTATGATAAGGACTCCACACCTGTACACAGTACTCCAATCTAGGTCTAACTAATGCTTTATACAGTTTGACTATCACTTCCTTGCTCCTATGTTAAATGTTTCTTTTTATCATACCTAACATTGCATTTGCCTTTTTCACGGCTACCTTAACTTGCTCACTCACCTTACCTGTATGATCTATTATAACCCATAGGTCCCTTTCCTTAAGTATCTTTCTAATATTGTTCTCGGCCATTTTGTAATTATGTTCCATATTAGATTAACCCACGTGGATGACTGTACATGTATCTACATTTAACTCCATTTGCCAGCTTACATACCATTCTCGAATTTTATCTATATCCGACCTCAATATATCCACTTCTGCTTTAAATGAGACACTACTGCATAGTTTTGTGTCATCAGCAAATTTTGCAATCATGGATCCCATATCAATGTTCAAATCATTTATATATATATATATCAAGAACAAAATTGGTCCCAAAACCGAGCCCTGTGGCACTGCACTTTTCACTTCACACCACTCAGAGTACTCCTTATTTATGCCCACCCACAGCCTTCTTCCCGTTAACCAATTTTCAAACCATTTGGCAACTTCCCCACCTATTCCATGTGATTTTAAATTGTCTAAATAATCTTTGATGAGGTACTCAAAGTTATCAAAGACCTTAACAAAATCTGGATTAATAACGTCCACTGGCTCACCTTATCTTTCATTTTGGTAACCTCCTCCATAAATTCTAATAGATTTATTAAGCATTATCTCCCTCTAGTAAACCCATGCTGACTATTTCTAATTAGATTAAATGTGTATAAATGCATTACAATGATTTCTTTGATTATTGACTCTATCAATTTACAGACTATGCTCGTTAAACTCACTGGTCTATAATTCGCTGGATCTGATTTTTTGCCATTTCTGAATACGGGAATCACTCCTGCATCTTTCTAAACCCGAGGAACAATCCCTTTTGTTAGTGATTGAGAACATAATATAGCCAATGGTTTTGCTAGTTGGTCTCTAATTTCAAACAGCAATTTTGGATGAATACCATCTTAACCTAGATATTTATCCATTTTCAACCCCTTCAATTTTTTAAAACCATTTCCTCTGTAATACAGATTGATCTTAATCCCACTGTATCCATGTCTCTTTGAAAAAAATCTATAGGATCTGGGATCTTCGAGCAGTCCTCTTTTGTGTAGACTGTGCAAAAGTACTGATTGAGTAGATTAGCTGCCTCCCTATTCTCACTTATTATTTTCCCTGTACTGTCTATGAGAGGGCCTACTTTGTCTTTTGTTCTTTGTTTATTTGTAACATAAGAGAAGAAGATTTTACTGTCAGTCTTGATCCTCTGAGCAAGTTTTTTTTCGAAGTCTATTTCTGCTGTTTCATTCGTTTTCTGAGATATATTCTGCTTGTCCAAATATTTTAAATATGTTTCTTTTGATTTACCTGCCTCTATTTATTTTTTTAAAAAGCTTTATTTTTAGCTCTTCTACATTTCACTACAAATCTAGTTATCCACTTTTTACGCCTGTGGTTTACCTCCCTACATGGAACACATTCCTCTTTTAGCGTTTCTAGATCTGTCTTAAAACTCTCCCACTCCTATTCAACATCTGTTCCTCCAACAAGATCTTTCCAGATTATGTGGTTAACATTTGCCTTATAGTAGTCGTATGTTCACGTGTTTATGTTTACTTCTTTTCCTGCAATAAGATCCCAACGGATGATTTGATGGTCACTTGAACCAAACAGTTCCCCAACGGTAACGTTTTCAATCATATTTTCTTCTCTAGTAAAAATTACGTCGAGTGTGTTTTTGCTTCTGTTGGCTGCTTCTACATGTTGAATTAAAAAATTGTCTGTTTTGCCACTTAACAAAAGGTTGACTCTACAAGTGCTTCTGCCATATCCCATTTTATTTCTGGGTAGTTGAAATCCCCCATTAATAATAATTTCCCTTCACTTGCCTTTTCTATGCTACTAATCAGCTCCTCGTCTTCCTCTTTTTGACTTGATGGACATCTATAGCGCATTCCAATCACTGTTTTTTCACCCATACTTTCAATTTCCCCCCATACACTTTCATTTTGTTTACCATATGAAAAACCATCTTTGATCGTTACATTAACAGAATTTATACAGTATAATAAAACGCCACCTCCCTTAGTCTTGTCTCCAACTATCCTATCTTTCACATTGTATATTCTTTTATTTCAAGTTCACTATCTGCAATGTCTTCATATGTCCATGATTCTGTTAATCCTGTTAAATCTGGTTTTTCTTCTTCTAGATATAGTTCCAATTATTCTCTTTTATTTACTATGCTTCTCACATTTGCATAACAATATTTTAGTTTGTAATTTTGTTGTTTTTCCACTTTTTGTTTTTGCTTGATCATTTTAGTGTTTTATGACATCTCTGTCGAAATCGTCAAATGTCCTTTTCCTATCATGTCTGATGTGAGTGCAGGTTGGCTCCCTGATCAATTATTGTTGGGTTTCTTACGTATTGCGCCAATATATCCGATAAACAGTGAAGGGAATAGTACACAACCTTGCAGTACAGCGGTCCTAATCTGACATTTTTTTCCGTATATCCTGCTTTTGTTCTTAATGTACATTGGCTATTCACATAAAGACTTTTACATAGATTGGTGAAATGTTTTTTTTACTCCATAACGTTCTTGGGCATCGTTATTTTTCCCAGTATTTTACATAATATCTTTCCAGTATACCTAAGCAATGAAATTTCTATTTTCGTGTACTAAACGTAGAAAAAAAATAAAATTATTTGGCAACATATTGTAACTGAGTTACAGGGGTACAACGAGCCAAAGCCAGGGAAGCCATGAGAATACCGTTCGTGGTACCCAAACATAACTTGAGAACTCGGCCCGAGAGTTTCAGTTCATTGAACGAGACATGATCCTCAACTATCAAACAATGCAAGTTTGGGGCTGGCCGACCAATGTAGGTCGAATTTTCACGGTTTGAACTGGGAATCCCCGTCAACAAGCGGTCAGTCAGTGTTTGGAAGATAATGCAGCCTTTCTTTGGGACACGCGAGTTCAAATAAAGTTGGTGCGAAATGAACTCAAGAAAGCGAAGTCATTACCTTAAGATGGAAAATCTGAGCATGTAAACGGGAGTCAGACAGTATAATGGACAGATCAGAACCAGCAGGCAAGGTTGTCCTACTAGACAGTGTAGTGAGTAGCACTTAGTCTAGAACAAGTAGATAGTTAAAAGCTACAGAAACTTAGGCAGTGAGTGACAATAGTAGAGTCATAGAGTTAGAAGCCACCGAAGCAGACCAACACGGAAAGGCAACGAGAGAACACACACATGTAAGAATCTGTCTATGTGTGATGTTCTGTTCAAGTCGTCGTCGCTAACATCTTGCTCGAGTGACCTGACTTCATTCTCGTCAGACGGAGACGAGTTGCTACAACACGAAGTTGTCGTCCTAAGACGACCGTTGGGATTTGTGGGTTTCCTCGTCCTGACAACCACATTAACCCAACCACTGTCGTCTGTCATAAACACGAGCACAGCCGCAGACACGAGCACTGTCATAGACACGAGCACAGCCGCAGACACGAGCACAGCCGAAGATACGAGCACAGATGCAGTCAACGACTGCCTTACGAGAGACGAGACAAGTGGTCCAGTAAACATACCTTTTTTAGTAAGCTGAGAGGACAGATAGATGAGGACTGAGAAATTGTAGATAGACATCCATTATATCAACGCACAGAGATAGACAGTGAAAGAGGAGTGAGAAATTGTAGATATACATCCTTTATATCAACGCACAGAGATAGACAGTGACTAGAACAATTACTAGATTCCGAGAACCCTGGGTAACGTTTAGTACTAGAGTAAGACCTGTGCTACTTGCACGAACTTTTAGAAGTAATCTTAGTCAGTTAGAGAAGTGATCATAACCAACCATTTGAGAGACATTAGAATTAATTAAATAATTGATGAACTGTATAATACGATAGAATGAGCCTAGTGATTTGATGAATGTGCATATTGTTTTACTTGTGTGAGAAAAATACATGCTGTGTTTTACCTGTGTTAAAAGTATTGTTGGTGTTTAATAGAGAGAGTTAAGGAGTGATAGTGGTAATGAAGATTAGGATAGAGCAATTATCGTTAGGACTGATACATATTACAATATAGGGTACCATGACCTAAGATAGAGAGTAACCTATAGACCTGTTATAATATGTCAAAAAAGCTACTTTGTAAAATTTTAATATTGTGTAATATCCTCCAACGACCAACATGGTACTCTCCGTGGCTACATTCCTTAGAATATCGGAAAATGCATGTGCTAAATTGTTAATGCATTTGTGGAAAAGGAAATACAAAAGTAGAGGTTGTTCTGGTTTTAGCTCAAAATGATAGAAGTTACAGAAATGTCGACTATAAAAATTACCCAACCTGCCATGTAATATCCAGTCCTACGGATAATTATATAAAAAATAATAATAATGTTTGATTAGGCGTCTGAGGAATGTTGCGTCGGCCGGCCACATCCATGGCACACAGCTATGCCCTGGTTTCAGGCATCGTCCGGGGTGAAGAAAGAGGTATCTAAGTGCTAGAGCCATACTGTTTGGGGACGGCCTCTTCTGCGCTTCCCGCCGGTCGTGGAAAGACTTTTGGCGGAGGAACGACTTGTATAGTATCTTGGGGCAGGGGTTTCCTGGTCCAAGCATACAACATGACCGAACAAAGAAACTCGGTACTTGTCAAGTGGAGGCATGTTTTTGCAGAGACCTCCACGTTGCGGATGTAGTCATGCCATCGGATGCCCAAGATCCGCTTATGGTTACGCATTTGAAAGGCTTCCAGTCTCGACATGTCATGATTCAGCAATGTTCAGGTTTCGGAGCCGTAAAGCAGAACTGAGACCCCACAGGACTGGTAGATGCGGATTGTTGTACTTGGAAGATCTTGCCATTTCTCCACAAACGTCGCAGGTCCTGCATAGCGGACGCAGCAAGTCCCAGATACCTTGACATATTGGGACCGCTGAGTCCATCGCATGATAACATTCTACTGAGATAGATGACTTCGTTGGTATCCTCCGCAATGCGACCTTAAGTTTCAATTCCCTGGGGTGCTGTGTCTGAAATGAGATTCTGATCTTTGGCTTTGACCCTTGACAGGCCTAGGGAGGGCGTTTCACTGTCTAACATTTCCCGAGAGCGCTGCAGCACAGATCTGTCTGTGCCGAACAGGACAATGTCGCCGCGTAAACGAGATCAGTGAAGGCTGACTTATCAATATATATACCCTCCTGGTGGACGCTGAGACGGTCAAGAAGCCAGTCGACTGTCCGGCAAAATAGGCCATGGACAAGAATACATCCCTGTCTGACACCAGAGTTTAGGCACCGGTGTCCTTGTCTAGCTCCTTGAGCAGGCTCAACGGGGAGGACGGGGTGGCTATCCCCTGGAGGGCTTTCAAACAAACCGGCCGGTCAACCGAGTCGAAGGCGAACTTCAAGTCCACGTATACAGCGCACAAGGGGCGATTGAAAGCCCGGTGCAGTTCGGCGAAGAGGCGAAGAGCAGGGATAGCGTCGATTGTAGAACGGCCCTGGGTGAAGCAAGACTGTGAAGGAAAGTCCGGTCCCAAAAATGCAATACCGTGATAGGATGTGTTGGACTGAAAGGCACATATAAAATCATAGACTAGCTGTAAACTTCGACACAGCGTCACGGACGTTCCTTTCAAGACGAAAGCCGAAGAAGAAGAAGACGAACCATATCCATATACCAGCGAGACAAATGGTTATGAACAATCATAAAGGAACTGACTGCTGTTGATTTGGAAAAACTACACATAACCGACTGATAATGACGTCGTTCGCACATGATTTCATCAGCCAATCAAATCTTTGCCTAAAAACCTCGAATAAAAAGATATACACGCATTAGATAAATAATTTATAAATCTGGTCTACATTATATCAGTATATACATGTGTTCATTATGATGGGGGGGGGGGGGGGTTAGGGTTGGGGGGTGGGTTGTATCACTAGTTCTTTGAGATTACAATATTTTTTTAAATATGGACTTTCTTCATGTTTCGTCTATTACATTTGTCAGAATATTGGTGGTCTAGCAAAAAATGTGTGATGTACGGTATATCTTTTCTATTTTCTGCGATGTAACGGTACATCTTTTCTATTATCTGTGATGTAACGGTACATCTTTTCTATTATCTGTGACGCTTATCTTTTTGTATGACATGATGGAGTACATTATCGTGCTAATTTCTCCATTTTGGCTGCAAATATTTAACAAGTCATTTGTTGGGATAACCCCTTGTCAATCTGCTAATTTGTTCCTAAACTTCCAAATCAGCTCCATCTCTTCGCATCTGAAGGTGTTTCGCATTCGTGTAATTGACCTTGTCCACGTTGTCTAAATAAAGAAGCGTAGAGCATTATTCTGCATAATGTTAAAGAACTGTACGTTTGATTCTGTGAACGTTTCCAGCAGAGCACTATAATATTATATTACAGATTAGAAAAAACCGGGGTTAAAAAAATCCCAAAGTATCTTTATCGTGTCCCCATTCCGAGTTAGCAAGCCACTGTAATAGACGTAGACGTCTGACGTCTTTAATCTTTACACATGAAACAAGAAAAACACAATGCGGTAAATGGCTGAAAATGGACAAAAATATAGTTCGCTTGATGACTAGAAATAATATAAAACTGACTATAATTTTCAGGGTTAATAAAAACGAGCTATCTTTTTCATTTCTCACAATCCTGGTATTTGACATCGATTTATTGAAATACATTTCTTATTTTATCTTCATAAAAAGCGATGAAGGCTTTTGGGAGAGGGGATGGTTGGTGAGGGGGCAGGAGGAAGTAGACCTATCCTTGGTTGTCCATTATTATTTTTACTTCTCTTGACATTAAAGCTTTGTTATTCACGGTGGGTCGTTCTCTTATGGCCAGTTGGCTTTACGGTTATTGGTTGGCTTATTCTTGTGATCTTTGTCGTTGTCATGCTGTGTTGAACTTTATGGCGCGCTGATTGTAAGGGCCAATTTTTCTCTTGTCCTTCAACAATCCTTGTACACCCCATTCATTTCATAATTATATCCCTCAGTGTACAAAATGCCTGTGGGTTTTGCTCTTTGATGGAAGAGAGACATGAGGGTATTATCTGCCATTTTTAAAATAGTGGTTTAAAGAATGACCTTTTTAGAATTCGCATCTTCGTGCTGATCCGAGTTAATAGTTATAGTTTCTAGTGCTCTGTTGTCACAGAATCATTTCATTTTCATAGTTTCTAGTGCTCTGTTGTCACAGAATCATTTCATTTTCATAGTTTCTAGTGCTCTGTTGTCACAGAATCATTTCATTTTCATAGTTTCTAGTGCTCTGTTGTCACAGAATCATTTCATTTTCCAGATTATTTGTTTTTAACTTTCGGATAATTACTACTTTCCGCGTGCGATTGTATTGGCTAATGTAGATTGTAGTTTATTGTTGTACAAATGCGTGCTTGATATGAATATGCGATGCATCTGTTATTTGGCTGGATTGCAAGTTTCACATTTCCACTTACCTGACTATTACATATTATGTATGTTATTGCTTTATCTGTTCGGATAGCTAATTGTATTGTTGTTCTCATCATGCCTAAGGATAACCGGATCAAATGTAATATATATCCCGCCCCCGAAATAGTGAAGATTCGTCTTTTCTGGGATTTATATATACTGTCTCTCAAGGTCTAGTGTTGTAGTTTATATTTCGTCTCAGTCCATGCCGTTGTGGAATCTCTAATGTCTCTCATGGTCGACTGTTGTAGTTTATATTTCGTCTCAGTCCATGCCGTTGTGGAATCTCTAATGTCTCTCATGGTCGACTGTTGTAGTTTATACTTCGTCTCAGTCCATGCCGTTGTGGAATATCTAATGTCTCTCATGGTCGACTGTTGTAGTTTATACTTCGTCTCAGTCCATGCCGTTGTGGAATATCTAATGTCTCTCATGGTCGACTGTTGTAGTTTATATTTCGTCTCAGTCCATGCCGTTGTGGAATCTCTAATGTCTCTCAAGCTCTTGTATTGTCGTTTACATTTGCTCTCAGTCCATGCCGTTGTGGAATCTCTAATGTCACTCAATGTCTTGTATTGTCGTTTATATTTCGTCTCAGTCCATGCCGCTGTTGAATCTCTAATGTATCTCAAGGTCTAGTGTTGTAGTTAATATGTCGTCTCAATTCATGCGGCTGTTGAATCTCTAATGTATCTCAAGGTCTAGTGTTGTAGTTTATATTTCGTCTCAGTTTACGCCTCTGCTGAACTTTGACATGACATTGTACAGCATATTTTGTTTTCCAAAAATTGCAGTTCAGTCTCTTACTGAATCTTTTCATTGCCGTAAGTAATTACAGATCGTGCCTTTGGAAGGCGTTCATTTGGGCAAGATTTTGGAGTTAACCAGTTGGACAAGATTATGAAGTCAACAAGGAACAAGATTATGAAGCTAACCAGTTGAACAAGATTATGAAGTTGAACCAATTGAACAAGATTATGAAGTTGAACCAATTAGACAAGGTTATGATGTTAACCTGTTGGACAACGTTATGATGTTAACCGGTTGCTTTGTAAGTTATTGTAATTTCGAAGTCTATACAGCGGGTGGTGCTGGGGATACATGGTCCATTGTTTTCTTTCTTGAATTTTATAGGAGGTGACAGGAAAAGATAGTGTATGGGGCTCGCAACATCACCATACAAAAGTCATTGATAACGAATTATACTACACATGACTGGAATCAGGCTTTCTTAAAAACTTGTTGGGGGAACATTATGCAGTGTTGGCCAGGTCCTTCAATAGATGGAGTGACAGGGGAAGTTAAGTTAAATACAGCTTAAAACACAAAAAGTGGGTGGGAAGTCTCACCTGGGGACTGGCTTTCATTCAAGCTCTGATATCTGATATATGACGATATCATATCTACATTACGTCGCTTCCAACATTTTAAAGAAACCATTACAAATTGAAAACATACATTTTAAAGCTGTTCCGTTCTGTTAAGAAATATACATCATGGCACTTAAGGCAGATACATAGGTGCTTAGTTCCTTTCAGCAAATGGCAAAGGGTCTAGATACGTTTGGTTCTTACGGCTTGTTTGTTGTGTACACTCCTTCTTCGTTATCTTAGGTTCCATATTACTCATCTGTATTACATATCAGCATCCATTTGATTAAACTGTTCTAAATTGTAATGTTACACTTAAATATGTCAGTACGTCTGTCAATCTGTCAGTGCTTCTGTCAATCTGTCAATACGTCTGTCAATCTGTCAGTGCTTCTGTCAATCTGTCAGCACACATCGTAAAGTCTATTTGTGTGAAGTAAATCTTTCAATACGATCACTGCCACACTATTCAAATTCTGTGGTGCAAATCAATCTTTCAGTCCACCCTCACAATCTTGTTACACCGTATTAGCTAATCATACACCAGCCCGCCCACCCCCCATCCTAGTGTAAATTGACCTGCCCCCAGCAACGACGTTAACCCTCCTGTAACCAGCTCTCTTCCCGCTTTTATAGCCCGCCTTGTGGCTTCTAGTTGCCTGACGAATTTCTAGGACAGTTACGTTCAAGACAACAGTTATTACCCTCTGACACGGCTTGCTGGCTTGGTTTCTAAATTTCATTGACCATCTTAATATGTCTGCTGGCGTATTTCCCAGGCAGTAAACACAGTCACGTGACAGCAACCAGTTCTCTCCCAGGTTGATACTTAAGCTGCAAAAATACACTGGTTGCAGAAGTGACATGGGATAACATGTGGAACTGCCTGCTTCAAAAGCAGTTCAGTGTTACAAGCCCATCAAGAACAAACACAGGAAGACTGTCGGAGATCTCTTACAGTGCACTTCTTAGTTTAAAGCTGTAGAGGGGTAGATCGAGATTTAATTATCGAGACGAAGCTATTTGGTTTGATTCTTGTTATCGACGCGCTCTAGTTGAATCAGTTGCAAATTGGTACCTGGTCTAATGTTTGGGAAAGAAAAGCAGTGGCGAAGGGAACAGCCGAATAATGCCTACTCTACCTAATGCTTTGTTGGTTTGTTATTGATCCAGCGGCCTATGGCCTCTTGCCATTTTCCCAATATCATATAGTGGTATCTGTAAGTGTATGTAGGCTGTTATTTAGTTCCGCACAAAGTGTTACATGGGTCTGGCCTCGAAGAAGAAGTAGAACTCCACCTTCTAAAAGACTAAAGCCTTGCCCAGTGAAGGTTATGTACTATTCCCAGTGACTCTTCGTTAATTCCTGTCAGAAGCACACTGGTATATGCTAAAACAAAGCGTACCTAACTAAGATACAAGCCTCTAACAGAGACCTTTTCTGATCCCCAAAATGTGCAAGTAGATCTCTTCAGTAACTGTAGTCACCTCAACGATGTGTTTTTTTTAATGTGGACATGTTTCTTGAGACTGACTCCGGTTTGACTTCACGATTCATAAGTTATCTCTCTCTTGGGATTTCTGTTTGTCTAATTTCAAACTGATATTTTGCATGGCTTCATTGTGTTTCATTAAAAATATAGTGTAAACGGTCTTTTTAACAGGTTTTTTTTCAGCTTCCAAATTTGGCAGTACTCATGCATTCTCCTTAGGTCTCCATTTTGGCTTTGTGCTGCAATTTCATAATCTTCATGGCTCTGTCATACTGCCGTCCATTAGCCTACAAGGCTGTTTCAGCTTTGATGTGTTTGAGAAGGTCACTGATACAGATGAGAAAAAGAGTGCAGTGTATAGCATGGTATGTTGGTAGATTCCTTTAAGACTTCTTTAGAAGAGTCCACATTATTTATCTTTGTCTGGATCGTTCGATCAATAACAAAATACTTAAGCCAACTGTACAACTGTTCACCATTCCCCACTTTAATCATGTTCATCGAGAGACCACTTTTCCATACACGATCATAATCCTGTTGTTAGAATTCTGCATCCGCCAGAGCAATGCATACTTTGCAGGCTACATTTGCGTCTGTTTACGGCAGATTATTTATGTAGGGGCTACACAAGCTCTAGTCCAGGGGTTGATAAACTTCAACTCGCAGGCCAAATCTGGCCCACCTCCTTGTTTTGTACGGCTCTCCAGCTAAAAATGGATTTTACATTTTCAAATATTTAAAAATTTCAAAGAACGCACTATAACGGATCGGCAGACTGCCAAGTTGTTGAGAAGCTAGGAAGACTGCGCCTGGCGCTTCAATCGCTTAGCTTTCACATGTTGATTGGTGGCCTCTTTCAACCCAAATTTGGTGGCTTTGTTCAACCAAAATTTGGTGAAAGGTTATCTGAGTAAAAGCAATTCCATTTTTCTCATTAGTAGAGCTGTATTTCAAACGACTACTATTTTTAATTATCAGTTTGTTACATTTTGTTCAGTCAATTGGCGAAAACTTTGTGGTCTTCTTGTTATTCAAGTAAGCCTATCTACATAAACATGATTGAGTTTGCCTTTTGGCCAGCAGAGCATTCTATATTTACTATTAGGTCCTTAATAAACAATATTTGCTGACCTCTGCTATAATCTGATTTGATCTTCTCGCAAGTAAATCATGTTTGCTAACCCCTGCTCTAATCTGATCTGATCTAATCTTATTGCAAGTAAAACATGTTTGCTAACCACTGCTCTAATCTGATCTGATCTGATAATGTTGCAGGTAACAATTTAAAAAAAACGGAAATGACAATTTCTCTCTGACCCTGACCTTCAAAGAGGGGCCGATACCATCTGAATAGATTCTTTCAGATGCCACTTTCAATTGTTTATCTTTTTTTTACGAGAGCTGCTGTTTTGTCTGTTATTGTTTATGGATACCATTCATTTCTTGTTTGTATATATTGACCTACTCATTTTATTTAAGAAAGTTAATTTTGCTTCCTTTACTATCAAAAACAGACAACAATGCGTGCCTGTATGCATTAAATAACTATGCAATATTTGAAGTCATGTCTTTTTTCTTCATTTGCTTGCTTTGTGTTTGGTTTTGTAACTATTTTTGTATATTAAAAAAGTGTTATTCTAAGATGTGCGCTATATAAGAGGGCAAAAACTCTTACATGAGCTCACCTCAGGCTGGCCGACTTCACGAACGTTTTAAACGGGCTCGGATCAACAGCTCAAATCAAAGCTAAGCCAGACAGACTTATGCATGTCTAAAGTCGTAAACGTGCCCGGTATTACTGCTAACACACTGGCTAAAGTTAGGCTGGCTGCCACATGTTCAAGGTAGTCAGCGCTTCCGTGAAAAATATCTTACCAGGAAGGACTAAAAACAGACCGGCTGACGACATTTATACGGTCTTCAACACTCCTACGAGACGGCTCTAACACTGCTCTGACAATATGTTCACGGTCTTGAAATATATTATATAACTCAAAAAGGTAAATGTGGTTAAAATGTCGGGTCACGCCAACATAAGCCTAGACCCTTATTAGAACAGGTGCTCATGTTATTTTACTGTATTTTTTTAGTCATAGCAATGTTATCAGACTTACAAATATTACTATTGCAATTTGTTATCGCTTGCGAACTCCTCTTCTACCCTGAAGTGCGCACATGGGACTAGTGCAGTTGTAGAGGACTGGCTTTTCAAGGCAAAGGTACGGGGTTCAACTCCCGGTCGGGAAGATTCAGTCGACCCAGCTGTATAGAGGGTTTCATTTGTAAATGGGTACCCGACCTTGGGTAATGGCTAGACAGACAGCGAGGAAGGGAACTGTCCATTCCGTCTCACAGAAGCTGTGACTCGGTACAGTGAAGTCTCTAACACTTCAATCTCGACGACAGTTACTGCTATGGGAAATGTGTTTGTTATCATGTGGCTCATTGTTTCTGTCTGCCTTTAGTTCGTTACCGTGAAATGGTGAGCTTCTTACATTTCTCAATGATCCTATGATTTGTGCCAGCGGAAACAAAAAACGTACAGAAGGGTCACCCAAGCTGGATACGTCATTGGCGTGGGAATAAACTCTACAATGACAACTCACCACGAGTATAATATGTTAGATTAGGGCCGACCACTCAAACACGGACAACTCACCACGAGTACAATATGTTAGATTAGGGCCGACTAATCAAACACGGACAACTCACCACGAGTACAATAGATGATGTTAGGGCCGATCACTCAAACACGGACAACTCACCTAGAGTATAATAGGTTAGGTTAGGGCCGACCACTCAAACACGGACAACTCACCACGAGTGCAATAGGTTAGGTTAGGGTCAACCACCCAAACACAGACAACTCACTTAGAGTACAATAGGTTAGGTTAGGGCCGACCACCCATACACGGACAACTCACCACGAGTACAATAGGTTAGGCTACAGCCGACCACCCAAACACGGACAACTCACCAAGAGTATAATATGTTAGCGCCGACCACTCAAACTAGGACAACTCACATATAGTATAATAGGTTAGGTTAGGGCCGACCACTCAAACACGGACTACTCACCTAGAGTATTATAGGTTAGGGCCGATCACCCAATTCTAAAAAAAAGTAAAGTGAAGAATCAGCAGAATTAACTGCTGGTTGGAAATTAAGTTTCTAGATGACTCCAATCTACTAAGCCACAGCCTGTGAGAGGTGGGGTGGTCAGTGCCCTTTCTGGCTATTTTTACTTTCCATAACTTATGCGTCAGGTAGCCATTTACAGCTGGGTTGACTGGAGAAGAGGCCCTCGATTAAATCCCGACCTAGATTTTTTTAGTCTCCGCACGCGATACGAATACGATGTTACCACAGAAAATAGTGAGCTGCTGGCTATGAACTGAGCTAACGCATCTATAAAAACAATATTGGTTACGAAAACAATAACACCTATGAATAAGCAAACGGCCTTCGAAAAGGAAGGGCATGGGGAACGAGAGAATTGACGCAGTGAACTGAAAGCTGTAAAGGAGCCTATTGTTTCTCACTTTTTACGCTCACCTTATTTGACCACTGTCCTTCATTTACATTCGAGCTTCCGACCCAACCAGTCGCGAGGACAAACAATATATCAAATAAGTAGACCATTTTTTTCTTATATGTTAATTTTCTAGTTCAATATTGTTGTTATTTGTTGT
Source organism: Ariolimax columbianus (assembly GCA_036924085.1). Lineage (NCBI taxonomy): Eukaryota > Metazoa > Mollusca > Gastropoda > Stylommatophora > Arionidae > Ariolimax > Ariolimax columbianus. The sequence continues at coordinate 6,758,204 of JAVGWX010000001.1, read as the reverse complement.
CCCTGATGAAGGCCTATTGGTCATAAAGTAGGTTTTGTTGGTGTTCTTGTCTCGGTGCGGTATCTGACCATACTCATTTTAAAATTATGATTAAACTTATCTTTAATCAACTTTAACATGTTGTTTAATTTATTTTTTTCCCCAACAAAGGTTTCTGTACTGCGTTAACTGATACCTACGACGGATAATTAGTAAAGTGTGACAGGACATGGTAAGTAATAAAGTCCTATATGAAATGAATCAATATCAGCCACTGGATCAACAAATTTAGCGAACAAATTGGGGCTGGCTAGAACATACGCTACGAATGGAGCAGTCCAACATAGCCAGGCAGGCTCTTACATGGAGTCTTCTAGAGTAGAGAGAGAGACAGAGAGAGAGAGAGAGAGAGAGGGGGGGGGGGATAGAGAGAGAGGTAGACCCAAAATTAAACGAAGAAGAGAATGCGAGAAGGAACAAAGATTAAATGATTACAACAGGAGAGCGGCAGAAAGAACTAAGATTAAATGATTACAACAGGTGAGCGGCAGAACGAGTAGTCCAAGACCGTGAATGCTGACCGGATGTTGTCAATGGCCTATTTACCAAGATGAGCGATGGGCCTTAATTGTTCGATTGTCTGATTATTTGTTCCAAGGGATGTAGTAGCCAGTGAACATACACGACCCTTGTCAGTCACCTCTTGCTGCATGTCGATGGAACTTATATTTGCTCTTCTTGAGTATTAGTTCCTGTTATAATGGTCATTCTCCGTTTGGAGTTCACTAGTAGGAATGATGACAACCTGTGAGGTTAACTGGCAAGAAGCATAGCAGCCCTCGGGTTCACCTGCAAGAAGCATGGCAGCCCTAGGGGTTCACTTGTAAGAAGCATGGGAGCCCTAGGGGTTCACCTGCAAGAAGCATGGCAGCCCTAGGGGTTCACTTGTAAGAAGAATAACAGCACTTGAGGTTCACTAGCAGGAAGGATTACCAGACTTGGGGTTCACTGACATGAATATGGCAGCCATTAGGGTTCACTAGAAGAAAAGATAATAACCCTTAGGGATTCACTTGCAGGAAGGCTGACAACCGTTATTATTTACTGGCAGCAACGGCAGCAACTCATGGAGATTACTAGCAGGAAAAATGACAGCCTTTCAGGTTCACTGGCAGGAAGTATGACAACCTTTGGGGTTCACTGGTAGGAAGTATGACAACCTTTGGGGTTCACTGGCAGGAAGTGTGACAACCTTTGGGGTTCACTGGTAGGAAGTATGACAACCTTTGGGGTTCACTGGTAGGACGTATGACAACCCTTGGGATTTGCTGGCAGTGCGAGTGACAGCCTTTATGGGTCACTGGTAGGAATAATGACAACCCTTGAGATTTGCTGACAAAAGAGTGACAGCCTTTAGTGTTCATTGACAGCAAGTATGGCAACCTTTGGGGTTTGTTTGCAGGAATAATGACAACCCTAGGGGTTCACTAGTATGAAGGATGGTAATCCTTGGGGCTCATTAGCTTAAATAGCCACACCAAGATGGCGCCTAGCCGGCGACGGCATAGTCTTGTTCTCGTGTTTTGTCCAATGTTGATGCGACAGGCCACGGATTTGACTAACACTCACACTACTTCACGACTTACACTTGTGCCCACGGAAAAGAGTTATGGTTTTACCATTTGGATTAACTAGTCTTCGGCTATTTGCAATAGTGTTTCAGTTAGGTTAACCTCTTTGTTTATTTCCACGGTCCAGTGCCCACGACTGAACTTCACCAGATTGGCGTCCTTCGCCCTGTTTGCTGAAAATGCCGGTTTTGATATGGATGGCAAATGTACACACGAGCCAATAATAATTGACTAACACATAATGTTGGAGAGATTGATGCCTGATTGGCTAGCAACATGTCCACGACACATCGATCTCAGAGTGATTGATGTTGTCAAGGGCCACTTGTCTCTCAAAGCGATGAACGGAAACGGTGGGCGATCGTACTCCGCTAGTTTCTACCGATTTCAGGTCTTCAGGGACTTGAAACTTAAGTGGTTGTAACCTGAGTTACCTTCAATCGTCTTGACTTATTTCATGCCTCTGTCCACGGTAGCTATGGACCAGAAAGTGATTTTGTTGTTGTTGTTGTTGTTTTTTTGGCGTTCGCCTTATTTAACTATTCCCCAAGGCGGTGTGCGTTGGACTGTGGTTTTTATTTTGCGCCTGTCCGCCCAATGCATCCGACTTCGGCATGCATTTTATGTAAGGGTCTGCTTCCTCTTGCATTTTCTAAGGGTTTCCTTCCCCGGGGTAACGCCCGGTGCTGTGATGGGGATCGAACCCAGCACCTTTGGTTGTGAGCCGTGTCACTTAACCACTAACCTACGCCGTCCCCTCGAAAGTGAGTTTGATAACCAGCGCAGTGTCTTTCTCAATATAATCCAAATGCAGCGCAAGTTACCTCATCTAGACAAAACCGCCTGATGATGTCGCATTGTCGTCACCATCGTTTGCGAAGTGATGGCCTAAATGAAAGGGATGGCAACGCTTTGGTTTTACTTGCAGCAAGAATAAGAACCCTTGAAATGAATGTACTCACAAGGCTGACGTACTGAACGGGAATCATTGAGATAAACACAAGCTAGGCACACATAAAACACAGACATAATCAGTAGGAAAGGTAGGTGGGGGGAGATATAAAGATGGAAACAGTCAAGTGGGAAAGTAGGATGGGGAGAAATAAAAAGGAGATAACCTGGAATGAACGCAGGTGAGGGAGCAATAAGAGTGGAGGCAATCTAGAGGGAATGTAGATGGAGAGGGAAATATATACGGAGATAATTTGGAGGGAGGGTAGGTGGAGGAGTAAATATCGATGGAGACAATCTGGAGGAAAGGTAATGTGGGGGGGGGGGGGCATAATAATGGAGGTAATCTAGAGGGAGGGTAGGTAGAGTTGAAAGAAATTCGGAGACAATTTGGAGGGCGGGTAGGTGGGAGAGAAAGACATATTGAGACAATCTGGAAGGAGGGTAGGTAGGCGAAGAAAGAAAAATGGAGGAATTTACACATAGACTATGCGAAAAAGGTAATATAAGTGAAATACATCCTTCTAGTGGGGTATCTCATTTCTTTATACAAAACATCAACACAGAAAACACTGAAATATATGAATGATAAAAACACAATTAATTTATTACACATCTAATCATTTACTACATTAGCAAGACTAAACTAAACCGCATTATACCTAAATATCTCTTACTCAGAGTTTATAAACATGAGCTTGGTGAAACTGTGAATCCAATAACCCGGTTCTCATGTCCAACCTCTGTTTCTTTAGGTCAGGTCAGGTCATCCCGTCACCAGTGAGGCATACATAAATACATCATCATAACTCCACGCCACCCTTCTCTGTCATCGGACGCTGCCTGTGCCCCTTCTGGTTGGAGATAAGTCCATTCTTTTATGTTGTCTTCCCATCTCTTTTTGGGCCGTGCATCTTCGTCGTCGGCCTTACACCTTTCCGTGGAGGATCGTATTTGCAAGACCATTTGATCTCGATATGTGACCGTACCAAGCGAGTTTTCTTCTTTTGACAATTGCAAAGAGGTCTTCAAACGGCCCTATTGCTGTTGTAATTCTATCTCGTATTTCCTCATTTGTAACTCGACTTTATAAGTGACGTTTAAAAGTCTTCGGATACATCTCATCTTCAAGGCCTGTATTCTTCGTTTAAGATCAGCTGTAACTGTCTATGTCTCACAAGCATGTAGGAATATTGATAGGAACAGTGTACGCATTAATCTGATTTTCGTGCATGGTGCTAACCGTTTATCTTGCCAGGTTTTTTTAAGCCGTGCAAGCACCGCTATTGTCTGTACTATTCTGGTCAACACCTCACATTTTGATCCTTCATCACTGACAATCGACCCCAGATATTTGGAACGGTCAACCTGACCATTAGCTTTTATCCTGCTGTTGAAGCACTCGGAGTTGTCAAGTTGTTTCATAGAGCCTTCTGACCCATTCCTGGAGTTGTGCGTCTGAAACCGACGACTCGTCGATATCATCTGTAAACGAAGGTTGGTAATCGTTCGGCCCCTTATCTTGACAGCACCAATGTGACCTCCAAGTGCATCACTCATAATTCCTTAACGGAATAATTTGAAAAGGGAGAGAGTGTACAACCCTGTTTCACACCAACTGATGACTGTACGCAAACCCTCCTGGAAGCAGCATATCGTTCCAGAGGTGGTAGAAAATATACCAGGCATTGGAAACAAGAACAGCCATACTGAAAAAGAAAAAAAGAGACATAACCCTGAGGTACATAGCGAAAAACTACCCAAGCATGGACTAGACCCGTGCATAAACCGACGGTTCTGTAACAAAAACAACACATAATGGAAGGCTGAGGGGTATTCCTGAGCCTAACAAACGGTAGAAAATAACAGTCAGTGGCAACTGGAAAATTCTCAAGCAATTCCAGAGCGGAGGCAGAGGCATTGAAGGCTGCAGTAGAAGCAGCGCTGAAAGGCGAAAGCAATGAAAGCCAGATAGTCCTGTTTGCATATGTCCTGTCCATGGTTTCAGCATTACAAAGCCAGAAAAATTCAGAACTTAATGATTTAAGAGCAGAACTCTGTCAATTTTGCCAGCAGTCCGCACCAAAAAGAGTAGTGGTACAGTGGGTTCCATCCCACTGTAACATTCAAGGCAACGAGGAGGCAGACAGACTGGCAAAAGACGGTGCAAGGTTACCACAACCAGATTCTAGTGTGACCTAAGAAGAGTCCAAATGGTTTATTTGGGCCAGTTACATGGCCAAATGGGAAACAGAGCATACTGGCTACACAAAAAAGGATGCCATTACCAGTTGAACAGAAGAGAGCAGGTCGTGGTCTTCAGACTTCGCACAGGCCACAACAGACTGAGGTACCATCTATTCAATAAACTGAAGATAGGTGGTACTGACGAATGCACCTGTTGTACAGGGAAAATGACCGCTGATCATCTGCTGCAAAATTGCCCGACATACGAGGACCAGAGAAAGCACATGTGGCCATCACCAGTGCCAACATTAGACAAGCGCTACGGCAGTGTCGACAGCCTCAGAATGACAGCTGCTTTCTTCGAACAAATTCAAGTTGACATCTGACAGCGTACGAAGAAGAAGAGGAAGACACCAACTGATGTGCGAAACCAGTCCCTTCGCCACCTATTCACAAGAACTGCACTGGACGCCTTGTCATGCAGGTGTTCTTCTTCTTCTTCTTCTGCGTACACAGTCAGACAGTAACCATTATTTTTTCGAAAAAAGCGGCGGTCATCCTGAGACTCTCGCCACTACCATAGAGCTTGTCTTGCAGTTCCACTGGCAATGGCCACATCTGCTCTCTCTGATCCTCGTATGTCGGGCAGTTCTGCAGCAGATGTTCAGTGGTCATTTTACCAGTACCGCACGGGCATTCGTCGGTACACCCTATCTTCAATTTGTTGAAGAGGTGGTACCTCAGTCTGTTGTGGCCAGTGCGAAGTCTGAAGACAACGACCTGCTCTCTTCGGTTCAACTGGTAATAGGCATCGTTTTTGGTGTAACCAGTATGTTCGGTTTCCCATTTGGACATGTACCTGGCTTTGATAAGCCGTTTTGACTCTTCGTACGTCATACTGGTATCTATTTGTGGTAGCCTTGCACCTTCTTTTGCCAGTCTGTCTGCCTCCTCGTTGCCTTGGATGTTGCAGTGTGACGGAACCCACTGTACCACTACCCTTTTTGGTGCGGACTGTTGGCACAGTTTGCAGAGTGCTGCTCTTAAGTCATTAAGCTCAGTGTTTTTCTGGCTTTTTAGCGCTGTGACTACTTCGAGAGCATCTGTCAGCAGGACTATATGGCTCTCATTTTCACTGTGTGTTGCCATTTCTTCCACTGCCGCCCTCAGTGCCTCTGCCTCTGCTCTGAAATTGCTCGTGTACTTACCAGTAGCGAATGACAGTGTTATTTTTCTGCCATTTGGTAGGTTCAGGAATGCTCCTGCCCCTCCGTTCTGTGTAGTGTTTGTTACAGAACCGTCGGTGTATGCATGGGTCCAGTCCATGCTTGGGTAGCTTTTCGTTATGAAGCTTAGGGTAGTGTCTCTCCTTTCTTTTTCGGTCTGGCAGTTTTTGTTTGCAATACCTGGTATATTTTCTACCACCTCTGGAAATATATCCTGCCTCCAAGTAGGTTTTCGTACAGTATTGATGGGTTTTGGTGTTGTTAGTGCGTTTATGGGATCTTCGTGCATCTTTGCTTTGGCTATTTCTGCAAAGTTTCTCCGCTTTAGTTTCCCAGTTCCCAGATTGTTTAGCCTCTGGTACATTGGATGGTCCGTCAGTCTTCGGAGTTTCTCTGACTGCAGCTGGGCTCTGCAGTCTCTTCTGTCGGTCATGGATTGCAGTTTTGTAATCTTTTCAAGTTCTACAATTGGCGTTGACTTCATGCCACCTGTTATGATTCTCATGGCTTGGTTTTGAAGTTTGTTAACTTTATCGAAGTTCGCCTTCGCTGCTGTTGTCCATGCCGCGATGCCATACTCGAGAACTGGTCTCACTCTTCCAGTGTACAGTTTCTTTAGTATGCCTTCGTCTGCTCCCCAGCTTGTGCCAGCAAGTTTCCTCATGATTGCCATTCTTTCTCTGGCTTTCATTCGGTTTCTCTCAATCTGACTTTTCCATGTCATGCGCCGATCAAATGTGACTCCCAGATAGGTTGGGTTGTCGTTTGGCTGCAGGATTTTGCCATTTAGGCTTAGTTTGGTACTTTGGGGTTTTAATGAGAGCGAGAATATTGTGCACGTGGTTTTCTCCTCGTTTATTTTGACCAGCCATGAGTTCGCCCACTCTTCCAGCGATGTTAGGGCCGTTTGCATCCGATTTCTTGCTATGGTGAGATTCTTTTCAGAGGTCCACATAGCCAGATCGTCTGCAAACATTGAGCTATGGACTCTTCTTGGTATATTCTCTGTAATATCGTTTATATATACCAGGAAGAGTGTGGGTGACAGTACTCCCCCTTGGGGTACTCCCTGCTCGAGTGTCACCTTTTTGCTCATCTGCCCTTGTACTTGGACTCTGGCCGTTCTTTGTTTGAGGTAGTGGTTGATCCACTTGTACATCTTCCCACAAACATCACTTCTTCTTAGCTTGACTCTAAGTCCATCCTTCCAGACTTTGTCAAATGCCTTTTCCAGATCCACCCAAACAGCTACTGTGTGTTTCTGTGCCTGGTAGGCATCTTCTATCTCTTGGGCTATGAGGATGACCTGGTCCTCAGTGGATCTGTGCTGTCTAAAGCCGGCTTGCTGTGGAATTAGTATTCGTTTTTCTTCCAGATGCCACATCAGTCTGGTGTTTATCATCCGTTCCATCAGCTTGCCGACACAGCTCAGTAGGCTTATGGGCCTGTATCCATTCGGATCTGTTTTGTCCTTTCCTGTTTTTGGTACTGGTACCAGTATTGCATCTTTCCATGCCTGGGGTACAATACCCCTTTTCCAGCTTTGGTTCAGGACTGATAGTAGTTTTTTCTTCGCTGTTTGGCCCAGCCCCATCAGCATTTCGTTTGTTATCCCGTCTTTTCCGGGAGATTTCCTTCTCTTTAGTGTTCTCATAGCCTCTTCCATTTCGCGCATTGTTAGTTTGGCCATCATGTGCTCTTCAGGAGCCGTATTTATGTTTTCGTGTCCCTTTAGCTCTTCGCTAATGTCTGTATGCTTATCTGCAGGGACCTCGATGTGGTTTGCTCTGGCATAGTGATCGACAAAGGCGTTTGCGGCTTTCTTACCTGTGATCAAGTTCTCGCCTTGCTTGATAGTAATTTGTTTATTTGACGGGGTTTCGTCGTTCATGGCTCTGACTAGCTTCCATAGCTTGTTCCCTTCTTTGTCCAGGTTTAAACTTTCCGTTTTATTTTTCCAACTTTCTCTTGCTGTTTGCTTGAGGGTGTGTTTGTACTTCGCCGCGGCGGCTTTGAGGGCGATGTTTGCCTCCACGGATTTTTCTCGTTCTGCCATGTTCCTAGCATTTGTTACTGCATCTTCCACTTTCTGTAACTCATCATTCCAGTAGGGCTTATAGTTTTTCCTAGCTCCTCTTGGGATGGTTTCAGTGGCGGCTTGCATTATTGCCTTGCTTAGGCTCTCTACCATGGGCTTCATTTTGGTGTTTTGTGTGTTGATGGTTTCACACAGCCCATCTGTCAGGATTGCAAATCTGTCCCAGTCGGCTCGTTTGTAATTCCAACGTGGGAGCGGTTTTGTTTCCTGTGGGCCTACTTCCATGTCAATGGTTAGCCTGATCGGCCTGTGGTCGCTACCTGCCAGTTGGTTTAGCACCTGGCGGTCTATTTTATAGTGTATGTCCTGTGTGGAGAAGGCCAAATCTGGAGTCGAGGTGGTATGCCATGTTCTTGAATAGAAGCTAGGGCTATCCTCCGGCCTATTGATTAGGGAGAGATTTGCATCTATCTCCCAATCTTCCACTTCGTCACCTCTGGTGTCTGTGTCAGAGTATCCCCATCTCTCCGAGTGGCTGTTGAAATCTCCAACCACTATGCAGTTGGAGTCTCTGACCTCCATACTCGAGAGCGATAGGTCTCTGTTTGGTGGTCCGTACAGATTGAAAATGCGGAGCTTCGTCTCTTGAGCCATTATGTCAACTCCTACAATTTCTGCTTGTCCGGTGTGATTGACAGGTACCGCGCTACTCGGTATGCTGTTTCTGGTCAGTATCAGGACCCCTCCTTTGTGGCCTTCTCTATCTAGACGGAAAGTCTGGTATCCTCTGATTGAGAATTTATGGTTATTGTTGAGGTGCGTTTCCTGGATACATGCCACGTCAATCTTACCTTCATGCAGGTGATGTGTTAGGGAAAGTTTTTTGTTAATGACTCCCTCCGCATTCCACTGTAATATTCTGAGGGTCTTGAGGTTTTGGCCAATAGTCGTTTCCCCATAGCCATGTGCCTTGACTCCACGACACATGGGTGGGTGACCACCAGTAGTCAAGGGTGGGCCCCTTCGAGGCGTGGGGCCCGGCGCTATCGCTGCCTGGCGGGTCTCCTCAGGATGAGCGCCATACGTTTTTCGAATAGGTTGTGCTGCCATCATACTGTGATTTACGTTGCACTGTTTTGTTAGGCTTGCGGCCCCGTGCATCCGATTTCAACAGGCGTTTCTGTAGGGATGCCCTCCTTAGCCTTTGGCTGTCCCCAGCCTATCTGCAAGGCAGCAGTTGTTTACGATCAGAGTTTTCTCTCCTATGGAAGTTGTCTTACCAGACTATCGAGTCTTCACTACTCGTGTCTATAGGGTGCAATGATGGTATGTGATATATGAGATGGACTGGTTTACCCGGAAGAGAGGCAGTCCAGTGTGTCTGTATCCCAGGATCGTCACGTCCTGCCAGAAACGTAGCATTTGCATGTGAGTGGGGTATCTCTTTTTCCCTTTATTTTCTTGGCTTCTATGCAGGGATGGTACGCCTAGCATTCCCCGCCACCTGGGGTGTTGACACAGTGGGGCAGGTGTGCAATGTCCGCTGGTCTGCATCTCTTCTGCGTCCAGCATGATAGTTATGGCCGATAACGTACAGAGGTAGATATCGTAACCGGAGTGCATTTAGCCAGAGGACAAGCCTGGTAATGTCACAGAGATGTTGATCGCCTGGTGTGCGGACAACTCTCATGGTCAGTGGTTGAGTCTTGACAGTTCACAGTGTGGTGGCTGCTCTACTGTTTTCGACACCCCGACCAGGTTCTAAGTCTTTGGTTGGTGTTTTTCGCACCCCATCGCCGTATAGGGTGAGTATCAAGCAGTTTTCCGCCCGCTTTGATTTGCGGGCGGCAAGGACCTCTTACTGTGGCTCTACCTGATAGGGCTGGGGCGCAAGCCCCAGGTCCCGAGCATGTAGGAGCCTCCCATTGCAGTGGTGCTGAGATTTTGGGCGGGATTGCGGCTTTCAAGGGTTCGGCCGTAATCCCCCACATGGTAGCCTCGCGCCCTTGGCTTATCAGCCTGGTACGTGAACCAAAGTGTCTACGGCTCCTCTCGATTTGAGCTGGTTTTCCGTAGCAACGCCCTGTCATTTGTAGGGTAAAACTGACCTGTCTTCAGAACTATTTCCAGCACCCGTTCACTATTTGGTCAGACGAATTTATTGAGGGCTTTTGTTTGTCAATGACCAGGTATTTGAAATCTGCGGGGTTAAACACGATTTCCGTAGCGTTCTTTCATTTGAGCTGACTTGTCGTCCGTGAGTCTAATACCAGCGTACGTTCATTATTAGACCCAAACGGCAGTGCTCTCAATTTGTCAGTTGTTCTACAGTATTGGCGTGTTCAGTCAAATTAAGCCGCAGGTTCCACACCTGGTGGTGCCCTTCCGTCAATTCCCTTAGCGAGATAATCAAGTTTCTTAAAGGGTAGCCTCAAAGATTTTCGAGGGTCTAATTTCAGCACATGTTCTCTATTAGACCCCACTAAGGTGTACTTTTTGATAGTCATTCTGCAGTATTGGCGTGGTAAGTTAACTTAGGTCTCAGGCTCCACTCCTGATAGTGCTCTTCCGTCAATTCCTTTATCAAACACTGGATGCAGACAAAACCGAGCCACAGGGGACATAACCCCAGATTTCTGGGGGTCTAAGTCCAGCACCAGTTCCATATTAGACTCCAGAAGAGTGGTCTCGGCATGTCAATCATTTCAGTGTTGGCCGTGTTGAGTCAAATTAAGCCGCAGGCTCCACTCCTGGTGGTGCCCTTCCGTCAATTCCTTTAAGTTTCAGCTTTGCAACCATACTTCCCCCGGAACCCAAACACTTTGGTTTCCCGGAAGCTGCCCGCAAAGTCATCGAAGCAACTCCTGCGGATCGCTAGTCGGCATCGTTTATGGTCAGAACTACGACGGTATCTGATCGTCTTCGCGCCTCTGACTTTCGTTCTTGATTAATGAAAACATTCTTGACAAATGCTTTCGCAGTAGCTCGTCTTGCGGCGATCCAAGAATTTCACCTCTAACGCCGCAATACGAATGCCCCCGTTTGTCCCTGTTAATCATTACCTCCAGTTCCGAAAACCAACAAAATAGAACCGAGGTCCTATTCCATTATTCCATGCACCATTATTCAGGCAGCCGAGGCCTGCTTTGAACACTCTAATTTTTTCAAAGTAAACGCGCCGGCCACCCAGGACGCTCAGCGAAGAGCACCCGTGGGAGAGAGCCGGCAGACGGTAGGGCAGGAGACAACGGGCAGTGAACCGGCGCGAGCCGGACCGCCCGCCTGCGCCTGAGATCCAACTACGAGCTTTTTAACTGCAACAACTTTAATATACGCTATTGGAGCTGGAATTACCGCGGCTGCTGGCACCAGACTTGCCCTCCAATAGATCCTCGTTAAAGGGTTTAAAGTGTACTCATTCCAATTACGGGGCCTCGAAAGAGTCCCGTATTGTTATTTTTCGTCACTACCTCCCCGTGCCGGGAGTGGGTAAGTTGCGCGCCTGCTGCCTTCCTTGGATGTGGTAGCCGTTTCTCATGCTCCCTCTCCGGAATCGAACCCTGATTCCCCGTTACCCGTTACAAACATGGTAGGCATGTCACGTACCATCGACATTTGATAGGGCAGACATTTGAAAGATGCGTCGCCGGCACATGAGGCCATGCGATCAGCACAAAGTTATCCAGAGTCACCAGTGGGGACGCCGCAACCCCGCGAGGGGAAACGACGATTGGTTTTGTACTAATAAAAGCGCTCTTTCCGCGAGGGTCGGAGCTTGGTAAGCATGTATTAGCTCTAGAATTGCCACAGTTATCCAAGTAGGATCGTGTCATCTAAGGAACCTCGACTGATTTAATGAGCCATTCGCGGTTTCACCGTGAGACAGTGTGAACTTAGACATGCATGGCTTAATCTTTGAGACAAGCATATGACTACTGGCAGGATCAACCAGATATCTGTCGGAGACGTACGTACAGCACACACCGGTCGGCGGAGGAAGGGTGTGTAAAAAGCCTCGCTGGGACGACGGCCGCAGGGACCGACTGACGGGACGGACGGTTTGTTCCACCCGTCCCTCACTCCGTCGACCTAGGACCGCCTGACAGGGGCCTCCCACACGCACCAGACGACCGACCGACCGGGCTCGCTCGAGGAGGGATGGCAGCGCTCTGTGCAGAACGGATCCCAACGACCTCGGCGACGAATTTCACTGGGACTAGAGACACAATTTGGCCTGCCCTTCTTCTCCGTAGGGAGAACGCAGGGCCTCGAGGCAACGATTCCTGCTTTCCATTTGCCGGTCACAAGCTCTTTGCGAGAGTCGGACCACCAGCGAGACGTACTGTCGAGCTCTGCTATAAGCCTTAGATAAATCACCACGGACGGACCACGTTTCCTGATACGGACCAGACTAGCGCACCTCGGTGGAGGAGCCACTACCACAAACCGCACCCAATTCGCACTACGGGGAAAGGCAGGCGAGCGTTTTCCGCAAGCCCGCGCTATCGCTCCGCCAGGCGGGACTGAGATCGCTTTACGAACACTGGTTGAAATTGAGTCGCCGCGGCGAGACAACTACCCCAGATATGCAGGTGTTCAAGGACCTTTATAATATTTCGGTGAATTTTATACATCCTCTTGGTTGCCCATAGCGCTATATGCTATACCCTATCAAACGTCTTAAAATCAACAAACATATGATACAGTTTTTGCTGCTGTTCTAGATATTTCTCACTTGACAGCCTTACATGAAATATATGTTCCGTAGTGCTTCTTCCCTGTCTGAACCCTGCTTGCTCCTCGGCAATGATGTTCTCTGCTTGGGTTTTCAATCGGTCGAGGATTATTCTAAGCATGGGCTTGCTAGGGTGGCTGATGAGGCATATTGTTCTGTAATTTTGGCACAGCTTAAGGTTTCCAGACTTAGGTAATGCTATAACCATTGATTTCGTCCATAAGACCGGCCAGTTTCCTGTCGCCCATATTTTGTTGCAGATGTGTGTCAGGCCTTCCAACACTACCTCCCCACCTACCCGTAAGAGCTCTGCTGGTATATTTTCCACGCCGGTCGCCTTCCCTCTTCTAAGTGCCTTTACCGCTGCAGCTACCTCTTCTTTCGTTATCAGTTGGTTATCCTCTATAGTTGTTGGTGTTGGACGGATTGTTTTCTCAGATGCTGTATTATGGGTTACCCTTCTAAACCATGTGTGCTTAAAATAACTCTTAACTCCTGGTTTTTATGGCCTCTTAGGCGCCTCTCCAGGAACTATCCGCTGTTCACAAAGTACATCTGCCCCTACCTCGTTGTTATGTGAACCATTCAAATAACTATTGTGCTTGAAACACTTGTCAACTGGACAAGTTCCTCTCTCTAAAACTTACACTTAGCTCTTTCTTGTAATCCTATCAATCCGTCAGTGACAGTTTTGTCGTTAAATTATGTGTCGATCAATACCTCTACCCCACTCCCTCCTGTGACTCTTGTTTATACAACTAATATGCTGCACTTTAACCCTTCACCTCCACTCACCCCACCTCACTCCCCGCCCCCGCCTCGCAACAGTCTACAACTCACAGCAAACGTCTATCTCTTGCTCACTCTCTGTCTGTCTCCCTTTCTCGCTTTCGCTCTGTCTCTCTATCTCTATATCTCTCTGTCTCCCTCTCTCTCTCTCGTGTTTCTAATTGAAAATGAAAATCCCGCTCTGTCAATCATGCACTACCTTCATTTGAACTTTCCCTTCCTGAGCTGAAATATTATATTACTGTTCCAGCGAATAAGTTGCCAACCCCAACACCTCTGCTGCGCATGGACCATTTACAGTTTGTTTCCTGTAATATTGTTTGTTTGGATTGGTATCTGTCAGACATTTAAAAAGGGCTTTCCAATTTAAAATGACGTATGACTTTTACATTGTATTGATACAAATTGCAAGCCTTTTCTATTGCTAAAAGCAGTCCTATACATGACTAAAAGCAATCTTTCTAAAGGTTAGAAATAGTTTAGAGGCAAGAAACAAATCAAAAGCCCTTGTCCCAGCAAAAAAGCAACGATGTTCCCGGCCATTTAATCACGTATGAACCCAGTCATAAACAAAGATCTAAAGAATACAAAACCAGCTAGTTTCTTGTCTATAGATTGACTCTTGAATCGATGAGTTCAAGGTCAACATTTCAGATAATGCACATTTGTTCATCAAGTAACTGAGGCAAGCAAGGACACGGCTGCCAATTGACTAGAGAATGTGACTCTTCAAATAAATATACAATCAAAATAAAGAAACACCAACAGAGACTAGATTGACAAAACTTGATAAAATTGTTGAAGTTGTGAACAATTTAGCCAATACGCACCATGGAGACCATTACAGGATGCGATAAAGAACAGTTATTGTATGGGTCTTAGATATGTAGTTATCACATGATCTCGCACGCTATCATCTGTTGCACATTTCAAACGTTGACAAACTTCCTAAGGGCTGCCTTGACCTCTGTTTTTGTAGACCGAAATGAGAATTGCCTGCACACTTGACTGTAATATGTTTACAATAATTCAAAGTCGGTGCCAAACCTATGCATTTCCCATTTGATCCGACCAAGGGGTTCCCCTCAAAATGATGGGTTTTACACGGTGTCAATTCCGTTTTTGTGCCAGAAAATAGAAAGGCGGTTTACAACGCAGGTGAAAGCAATATTTAATATCCCAAAGATGAAAGAGGGGAAAATAAATGTAACACTGCCGTAAAATTTATGTTACGAAATAATTATTCTCTATCCATGTATTCTATCTATCTATCTATCTATCTATCTATCTATCTATCTATCTATCTATCTATCTATATTATCTATATTATCTATCTTATCTATCTTATCTATCTTATCTATCTTATCTATCTTATCTATCTTATCTATCTATCTATCTATTTGTCCCCAATATCTCATCGCTGTCTGCAGTGATAGTCTGATTTAAAACAGCCTTTAGTAGTGGTGATTAAACGAAAAGATAGGATAGGAGACGTGACCTTGTTCCACGTCTGGTACAGCTCTGGGGAGTACACGCCAGGACTGTGATATGACAGTCACGACCCCGCCTATCACAGCAGAAGGCCAGGGTGGTAGGGGGTGGTAGGGGGAAGTAGAGGGTGGTAGGGGGTGGTAGGGGGAAGTAGAGGGTGGTAGGGGCAAGTAGAGGGTGGTAGGGGGAAGTAGGGGGTGGTAGGGGGAAGTAGAGGGTGGTAGGGGGTGGTAGAGGTAAGTAGAGGGTGGTAGGGGGTGGTAGGGGGAAGTAGAGGGTAGTAGGGGGAAGTAGAGGATGGTAGGGAGTGGTAGGGGGAAGTAGAGGATGGTAGGGGGTGGTAGGGGGAAGTAGGGGGTGGTAGGGGAAGTAGAGGGTGGTAGGGGGTGGTAGGGGGAAGTAGAGGGTGGTAGGGGGAAGTAGAGGGTGGTAGGGGGAAGTAGAGGGTGGTAGAGGGTGGTAGGGGGAAGTAGAGGGTGGTAGGGGGAAGTAGAGAGTGGTAGGGGAAAGTAGAGGGTGGTAGGGGGTGGTAGGGGGAAGTAGAGCGTGGTAGGGGGAAGTAGAGGGTGGTAGGGGGTGGTAGGGGGAAATAGAGGGTGGTATGGGGAAGAGAGGGTGGTAGGGGGAAGTAGAGGGTGGTAGGGGCTGGTAGGCGGAAGTAGAGGGTGGTAGGGGGTGGTAGAGGGTGGTAGGGGGAAGTAGGGGGTGGTAGAGGGTGGTAGAGGGTGGTAGAGGGTGGTAGTGGGAAGTAGAGGGTGGTAGGGAGTGGTAGGGGGAAGAAGAGGGTGGTAGGGGGAAGTAGAGGGTGGTAGGGGGAAGTAGGGGGAAGTAGAGGGTGGTAGGGGGAAGTAGAGGGTGGTAGGGGGAAGCAGAGAGTGGTAGGGGGAAGTAGAGGGTGGTAGGGGAAAGTAGAGGGTGGTAGGGGAAATAGAGGGTGGTAGGGGAAAGTAGAGGAAGGTAGGGGGTGGTAGGTGGAAGTAAAGGGTGGTAGGGGAAAGTAGAGGGTGGTAGGGGAAAGTAGAGGGTGGTAGGGGAAAGTAGAAGGTGGTAGGGGAAAGTAGAGGGTGGTAGGTGGTGGTAGGCGAAAGTAGAGGGTGGTAGGAGAAAGTAGAGGGTGGTAGGGGAAAGTAGAGGGTGGTAGGGGAAAGTAGAGGGTGGTAGGGGAAAGTAGAGGGTGGTATGGGAAAGTAGAGGGTGGTAGGGGAAAGTAGAGGGTGGTAGGGGGTGGTAGGTGGAAGTAGAGGGTGGTAGGCAAAGTAGAGGGGGGTAGGGGAAAGTACAGGGTGGTAGAGGGTGGTAGGGGAAAGTAGAGGTTGGTAGGGGGTGGTAGGTGAAAGTAGAGGGTGGTAGGGGAAAGTAGAGAGTGGTAGGGGAAAGTAGAGGGTGGTAGGGGAAAGTAGAGGGTGGTAGGGGAAAGTAGAGGGTGGTAGGGGAAAGTAGAGGGTGGTAGGGGAAAGTAGAGGGTGGTAAGGGAAAGTAGAGGGTGGTAGGGGAAAGTAGAGGGTGGTAGTGGGTGGTATGTGGAAGTAGAGGGTGGTAGGGGAAAGTAGAGGGTGGTAGTGGAAAGTAGAGGGTGGTAGGGGAAAGTAGAGGGTGGTAGGGGGTGGTAGGTGGAAGTAGAGGGTGGTAGGGGAAAGTAGAGGGTGGTAGGGGAAAGTAGAGGGTGGTAGGGGAAAGTGGAGGGTGGTAGGGGAAAGTGGAGGGTGGTAGGGGAAAGTAGAGGGTGGTAGGGGAAAGTAGAGGGTGGTAGGGGAAAGTAGAGGGTGGTATGGGAAAGTAGAGGGTGGTAGGGGAAAGTAGAGGGTGGTAGGGGAAAGTAGAGGGTGGTAGGGGAAAGTAGAGGGTGGTAGGGGGAAGTAGAGGGTGGCAGGAGAAAGTAGAGGGTGGTAGGGGAAAGTAGAGGTTGGTAGGGGGTGGTAGGTGGAAGTAGAGAGTGGTAGGGGAAAGTAGAGGGTGGTAGGGGAAAGTAGAGAGTGGTAGGGGAAAGTAGAGGGTGGTAGGGGAAAGTAGAGGGTGGTAGGGGAAAGTAGAGGGTGGTAGGGGAAAGTAGAGGGTGGTAGTGGGTGGTATGTAGAAGTAGAGGGTGGTAGGGGAAAGTAGGGGGTGGTAGGGGAAAGTAGAGGGTGGTAGGGGGTGGTAGGGGAAAGTAGAGGGTGGTAGGGGAAAGTAGAGGGTGGTAGGGGAAAGCAGAGGGTGGTAGTAGAGAGTAGAGGGTGGTAGGGGAGAGTAGAGAGTGGTAGGGGAAAGTAGAGGGTGGTAGGGGAGAGTAGAGAGTGGTAGGGGAGAGTAGAGAGTGGTAGGAGAAAGTAATGGGTGGTAGATGGTGGTAGGTGAAAGTAGAGGGTGGTAGGGGGTGGAAGGTGAAAGTAGAGGGTGGTAGGGGAAGTAGAGGGTGGTAGGGGAAAGTACAGGGTGGTAGAGGGTGGTAGGGGAAAGTAGAGGTTGGTAGGGGGTGGTAGGTGAAAGTAGAGGGTGGTAGGGGAAAGTAGAGAGTGGTAGGGGAAAGTAGAGGGTGGTAGGGGAAAGTAGAGGGTGGTAGGTGAAAGTAGAGGTTGGTAGGGGAAAGTAGAGGGTGGTAGGGGAAAGTAGAGGGTGGTAGGGGGTGGTTGGGGAAAGTAGCGGGTGGTAGGGGAAAGTAGAGGGTGGTAGGGGAAAGTAGAGGGTGGTAGGGGGAAGTAGAGGGTGGTAGGAGCTAGAATGGGGTGTAGTGGAGGGTAGGGGTGGACGTCGGTGGGAGGGGCGGGGTAGAGGGTGGTAGGGGTTAGAAGGAGGGAGTAGGGGGAGTATGGGGTGGGCGAGGGGAGTAAGGGTGGTAGGGTTGAGAAGCGGGGAGTAGAGGGTGGTAGGGTGAGTAGAGCGTGATAGGGAGTTGCCTGGCAGGGGCAGTAGAGGATGGTAGGGTGAGTAGAGCGTGATAGGGAATTGCCGGACAGGGGGAGTAGAGGGTGGTAGAGAATGGACGGGGGAAGTAGAGGGTGGTAGGGGGTTGGAGGAGGGAGACGAAGATGGTATGGGTATAAATGGGGAATAAAGGGTAATATGAGGATAGAAGAGGGGAGTAAAGAGTGGTAGGGATAAAGGGGGAGGTAGTAGAGGATGGTTGGGGTAGAAGGGATGGAGGGTGGAGGGTGGTAGAGAGTAGACGGGGGAGGTAGTAGAGGGTAGTAGGGGTAGAAGGGGTAGTAATAGAGGTAGTTAGGGGTAAAGAGGGAAGTAGTAGATGGAGGTATGGGGTAGAAGAGGGAGGTAGTAGACGGTGGTAGGGGGTAGAAGAGGGAGGTAGTAGACGGTGGTAGTAGGAGGTGGTAGTAGGAGGTGGTAGAAGGTGGTAGTAGGAGGTGGTAGTAGGTGATGGTAGTAGGTGATGGTAGAAGGTGGTAGTAGGTTGTGGTAGGAGGTGGTAGTAGGTGGTGGTAGTAGGAGGTGGTAGGAGGTGGTAGTAGGTGGTGGTAAAAGGTGGTAGTAGGTGGTAGTAGGGGGTGGTAGTAGGTGGTAGTAGGTGGTGGTAGGAGGTGGTTGTAGGTGGTGGTAGTAGGAGGTGGTAGTAGGTGGTAGTAGGGTGTGGTAAGAGGTGGTAGTAGGTTGTGGTAGGAGGTGGTAGTAGGTGATGGTAGGAGGTGGTAGGAGGTGGTAGTAGGTGATGGTAGTAGGTGGTAGTAGGTGGTAGTAGGTGGTGGTAGGAGGTGGTGGTAGTAGGTGGTGGTAGTAGGTGGTGGTAGTAGGTGATGGTAGGTGGTGGTAGGAGGTGGTAGTAGGTGGTGGTAGGAGGTGGTAGTAGGTGGTAGTAGGAGGTGGTAGTAGGTGATGGTAGGAGGTGGTAGTAGGTGGTAGAAGGTGGTGGTAGGAGGTGGTAGTAGGTGATGGTAGGAGGTGGTAGTAGGAGGTGGTAGTAAAGGATGTAGTAGGTTGTGGTAGTAAACGATGTAGTACGTTGCGGTAGTAAACGATGTAGTAGGTTGTGGTAGTAAACGATGTAGTAGGTTGTGGTTGTAAACGATGTAGTAGGTTGTGGTAGTAAACGATGTAGTAGGTTGTGGTAGTAAAGGATGGTAGTAGGTTGTGGTAGTAAACGATGTAGTAGGTTGTGGTAGTAAACGATGTAGTAGGTTGTGGTAGTAAACGATGTAGTAGGTTGTGGTAGTAAACGATGTAGTAGGTTGTGGTAGTAAAGGATGGTAGTAGGTTGTGGAAGTAAAGGATGGTAGTAGGTTGTGGTAGTAAACGATGTAGTAGGTTGTGGTAGTAAACGATGTAGTAGGTTGTGGTAGTAAACGATGGTAGTAGGTTGTGGAAGTAAAGGATGGTAGGTAGGTTATTTGAAGTATATGCGTGTACGTTAGTAGGAGGGAAAAATATGAGTTACAGGCTTTGAGTAATGTGTGGAAGCTGAACATGCTAATAGGGTGTTGTAGTACCATCTCCAACTAACACCAAATACTACCATTTCCTACTACCACCAAATACTACCATCTCCAACTACCACACCTTGCTGTAACACCATCAATACTATTGCTTACCACCTGTTTTAACAGTCAACATTAATACCACCCCTTTCCACACCCCTTGTTAAAACCCAATAATATTACCCTTTACTGCAACAAATACAAAGCCCCTTACTTCAGCCACTTAGTACAGCCCCAACTACCCACCTACTACGCCACCTACTACCACCCCATAGAGCCACCCCTACAACCCGCCATACAATGATCCCTACAACCAACTCACACAACCAACCTATACAACCACCCCATACAACCACCTTATACAACCACACCATAGAACCACCATATATACCACCTAATATACCACCCTATACAAATACCCCATAGAACCACCCTATACAACCACCCCACACAACCCCCCTATACAACCACACAATGGAACCACCTCATATACTACCCTATACAACCAACCACATATAACCACCCCATTCAACCACCCCAAACAACTACTACTTCCACCACCTACAACCACACCATGCAACCATCCCGTACAACCACACCATACAACCACCCCGTACAACCACACCCTACAACCACCACTACTACCACCTCCTACTACCACCTCCTGCGACAACCTCCTAATACCTCCTCCTACAACCACCCCGTACAACCACACCATACAGCCACGCTATATAACCACACCATACAACCATCCCGTACAACCACACCATACATCCACCCAGTACAACCACACGATACAACCACCCCGTACAACCACACCATACAACCACCACTACTACCACATCCTAATACCTCCTCCTACAACCACCCTATACAACCACATCCCACTACCCCCCCCCCCCATACAACCACATCCCTCTACCACCCCTACCACACGCCCTTAGTACCAACCGCTTATTACAACACATACAACCACCCCATACAAGAACCCCAAAACTGCCATATCCACAACCATCTCTCCGACATCCCCTTATTACCAACCGCTTACTACAACCCCATACAACAACCCCATACAGCCAACCCATACAACCACCGCTTACTACCACATCATACAGCCACCTTATACAGCCACCCCTTACAACCACCCCATACAACCACCCCATACAACCACCGCTCACTACCACCCCATAGAACCAGAGTACTACCACCTGTGACCAGTTTTAAAACAGACATATGTGCAGGCTACACTTTCTAATTGAGCAAATGTTGAACTGGAGAAATATTAGACATGTACGTTGGAAGACATTGTGTGACCTTGTTAATGCGCACGTATCATTATGATTAAGCAGGAGGAGATCAAGAATACATTTTACTAAAACAATGCATGGTCATCACATCAGCTTTGTCATCAGATAAGCTGGTCATTCTTGACGACTTCAGTGCAAGAATAAGCCCAAGTAATACTTTATGGACTAGCATTATAAGAATAGATGACATAGGTAGTTGTAACAGCAATGAGCTTCTTCTCTTCCATAAGGTACATGACATCTTTGTCATTAACACATGATTTCTTGTTGCTCGAAACAGGATCTCCTTAAAGAACTTTGGCTCCAGAGAGAAGGATAACCAAGATGTCCGGATGAACAAGTTCACGTGTGGAGTAGTATGCTGGACAGACCATCGTCCAATTGTGTTTATACTAAAATCTCGTATCCAACCAGCCAGGCACACCTAGGGTATGATCAGGCTAAATGTCACCAAGTTAAAGAGAATGAACATCAAGCATGCATTTGCTGATACCATAGAGGACCGTCCACAGTCGATCTCATATGACAGAAACAGTGTGTCAACAGATTGGGTAGCCCTAAGTGAGTGGATTGCCGACGACTGTTAAAATTTACTGATCAGACTATGTTAGTCAGGGTCAGGTAAAATATACTGACCTATACCCCTACCTTATGCCTGGGTATGACTGTGGTTGGAGTTTTGGCAAGAGAACAAGTTTCTTTCAGACAGACTGTGATGGGTGCGACGTTCTACAAAGGACATGCTGCATGATGATGATGATACCTCACTTCCAAGCAGTTGTACATGGAAATATGCTCTTTAATGATAGAATGGATAATGAGGTGATTCCCGTAGTAGTGAACGACACGCAGATTAATCCAATCATAGCACAACCATCTAGAGGACCGTGGCCCAACTTCATCAGCACGTTCTGATTGTGAGGAAAGCTACATCAGTCAGCCAGTCTACTCTATTTTCAGGATGCACAAAAGAAGTTAACTTGTGGACATTTAAGAACACCATCACATTTTTGGGACTGTTGAGACCAAGTCTCTCCTGCCAGTGCGTTGTTTGTTTTGATCCTGTTTATCCAGACTGTCGTAATGCGGGTCGTACCGTGCACGTTCCTGTAGCAGCAATGTTCTCTAGGAGAAAGTGCCATTAAGGCCAAGCGGTATTCGGCGGAGATACGCTGTTTAGTTTGTCGTCGCTTTTCCCAAGCGGTTAATCGAAAAGGAATATATGATGTCTCTAAACATAAGTAGAGCACATCACATGACACCAACAATAAATAGACGGAACGCTCACATCACAAACATATAGAGATTTCTGACGGACGAAAATGGCACCCGTCTATATAAATAGATACAATAATGTTAATAAAATAGTTAGTTAATATTTATATTGAAATTACATGTAGGTCGTCTCAGTTCTACAATTCTTAGGTTCAGAAGGTGAGAGTAGTTTTGAATGTGGAATTGACAAAAACATGAGTCGGTCACACTGGAAGGAGAAATTACTGATATAATTAGGACAGATAATATAGATCATCGTTAAGTTCTGTTAGCTATTTCCTTCGAGAGCAGGCAGTCACAGTTCTGTCCAACTGGATCTGTAATTCGTGACTTCAAGTTTTTCAGTAATCTGATAACAAAAACAAGACCATATACCAATAATGATTAGGAGAGGAAATAGGTCACAAACTGAGACGGATGGCTGAAAATGTAGTTGATAGTTTCAGAAGGTTCCATTAAGTTGGTGGGGGTTAGTAGCAACCAGCTTTGTGATTACTGTAAATAGCGAACGGTAGGTGTCGTATTCACGTGCACAGTAAGATAAAAACTCTCCGTTTTCACAGTGTACAGGCAAAAAAAAACAGCGTGCTGTTGTGACGTGTTTTGGGGCAAAATGACTGTGTTTACAGTAGATTTTAAGGCCATGCTCCCAGTTTACGGTGAGACGTGTTTGTCGCGTAAAGCGGAAATTAACTGGGTCGCTAATTTTTCTCAAGGACGAGCGACAGTGGGATCCAATGGTCAAGAATTCAATAGTGATCTCAACAGGATCACAGGGATAACCCGAACCATCAACCCGAACCATCAACCCGAACCAAAGAGGCATTTGAGAACTAATTGCAACTTGGCAAAAAGCAAGAACAAGGAGTAGAAACAAATACTGATTGATAATTCTAATAAAGGTTAGTTACATCGGCCATATCGAATAAAAACGGTCTGGTTCCTAAATGTAACCTATAATTGTCTAAAAATCAAGTTAATGGAAAGTTGGCTAGATGCTGGACAGAATTACTGTCTTTTATTATCGACGCTTATTATCCATAGTTTAGTACGTTTGTTCTAAATGTTAGACCTAAATGTTAGTCCTAAGACTTTTAGTTTCAATTGCGTGGCAAGGTATCATTAAGAATGAAGGTAGGGGAATTACCAAACCATCTGTTCTGTAGTAACCAAATGTACAAGAAAATAGGGTAGATACATTTTTAAGGTAACGGGTTAATCCAAATATGGTGTTCTAACGTACTAGTGGTCAAGTCACAAAAACTGTAATACGTGTTGCCCACGCAGTGGAAACTTTGGGACCACGTAATTAGCTCTCAGCGACAACAGTGAAAGAAAATGGAGTTTAAGGAGACAAATAGAAAGTAAAGTTGAAAAGATTCAATCAGATTTGGTAGAAAGATTTAACTCTATTACCTTGTATTTGTTCCCTTCTTCCTATCTATTCGCTTGTTCCCAAACTTTTGACGCTCCCCCCCCCCTGGCCTCCCCACCCCCATTGTTTTCATCGCTTCTCTCTTCTCTCTTTTCTTCTTCCTTTTCACTTTCTAATTCCAATATAATAATATCTCAGTTACTTTATAATTGTCCTCACATCTTTCCTTAAAATCTCTCTCCTGTTTTTCTCTCTCCCTCTCCTCTATCACTCTCTTCCCTCTCTATCTCTCTACCTATCTCTCTCTCTCTTTCTCTCTCTTTGTCTGTGTTTGTTTTTCTTGTTACCCATTCCGCACCTCCGCTGTCGCTTTCTCGTTTCTCCTTTTTAGCTTCTCAAAGGTATATTATTACAACATAAACTATGATATTGTCCTTAGTAGGAGAACATAAGAGTTAAACACAATGTGACAACATGAACAATTGCATCAGATATCAGATTGAGAACGACAAGATCTTAGGATGATAGACTCTTGTATGTATCATGTATTCCATGCCCCTTCCCCTAAGTTTTATTTCGATCTCCACTCACTTCATTTCTACTCCTCTTAAACTCCTACTATAGCCCATCTTTTAATTCATGAACAAGGTCAGAAGCAATTTTTTACTAAACTGCATGTCAGATCCAAATGATATTTCGCATGCAGCCTTAGAATATCCATGACTCTAAAACATTGATATTATTTAGTTCATAGATGTTAATACATTTGCACATCGGCGAATTCCTTTGATCATTTAGGACCATTGCAAAGAAATGTTAAAACATTTGAGAATTTACATTACGCAGCTGAATTTATCATCGCATTTTGTTGATAAACGTGTCTCCTTAATGTCTTGATAGATCAATTGATTGTTTGTGTTGCCATTTATGTACAATCGTAAAAATGGCACCAATATGCAACAGTTAGTACAGCCTTTCGGTCACTCTTAGACCCCCAAGGTTATTTCAACTGCGCAGTTAATTTTATATTGTGTAACCATATTGAAATGTATTTGTTACCATTATATGTACACCTAATTGTTTCGATAAATATACGTTAGTTCATCAAAGTCTGCTAAGCAGTATGTCTGCAAAAGTTATTAATTATAAGAATCTGTCGATTCAAAGAGGACAATACTTGCAACTGGCTGGACAAATTGTAATCCATCTATTCGCAAGCACTGTTTTTCTTCCCGGAGCACATGTTCAAAACGCTTCTTCCAGAACTGAATGTCTATTTTTGAAATGTACTCACGTGTCAGCACTTCAACATCATCACACATTTTAAATGTTGTGTTCGTTTCGGCAACTCGTCCTTTGACTTTAGCCCACACAAGCTCTGTAGGGTTTAGATGCGCATGATGTGCAGGTAGTCACAGAGAAGTGGGATCGTACTCTTCAGTGAGTTTGTCAATATGATACACCTGTCTTATTTGTCTTCCTCACAAGCTACAACAGCTTAGACTTCTAATACGTGTCGTCGAAATTCCCTTTTTCCTTATCTAGCCATGTTTTTATTTGAACTTTTATATTTGATGCAGTTAGTACTTTTTCTTCCTCTGATATTGCATTGCGGTAGGATGTATTATCTATTATTAGACGTGACAGTCTATCCAGAATTGGAAGCACTTCATTCGTCATCTAGTGCCTGGCAATATGTCCATTCATTTCAGTGTGGTAGTCTCTACGGTCATTACTTTCTCTGTGGTAGTCTCCACCGTCATTACTTTCTCTGTGGTAGTCTCTACCGTCATTACTTTCTGTTTGGAAAATAAGTTCAGCATCATGGACAAGTCCGTTTTCACTGCTTCCGACATACGTTAGTATAATGTGCTGCCATTTGCTGCTTGGAATCTGTCTTTTCTGTTCACCGTCAACTGATTGTCATTCTTTACAATAAATATGGTGAGCATTGACCCATGATTCATCCAAGTATACAATATCATCGCCTTGCCTACGCCGTTCACGTATCTGTCTCAGGTATTTGCTTCAAGCAGCAATCAAATGTGGCTTTTCACATATAATATTCCTGCCACCTGAAGTTTTCATGAATGTGAAGCCGGCGGCTCTTACACTTTTCCAAAGAGTACTTTTATAAATTGTAAAACTGAATTACAATTGCAATGTTAATGTTACTTTCAGCAGAGTAACAAGTTGATTTTTCGAAAACAGTTTATGACATCTCTGTCGAAATCGTCATATGTCCTTTTCCTATCATGTCTGATATGAGTACACTCTGATTCCTGTCCAATCCAACGGTTTACGGATAATATATCCAAACCAAGCACTAAATGCGTTCTTTTATCAGAGTCATGGATATAGCAATATAAATAATCCTTCTTAGATTGCCGCGAAAAAAAGAACGTGCACAGTAAAACGGTAACCTTCTGTATTCTTACAAATGTGCACTTCAAACTCATTTTGTAATTTTTTCAATGCACCATTTAATAAAGTAACTACATGTCACAATAACGACTCCACAAACTATGATATCGGGGTACACCTATAACTGAACGACAGTTTAGCATGAATGACCTTGGTTGTTTTCCGCATTCGACGAAATGTCTAATTGCGGCACCATATAATCGGGAATTTGTTTTTAACTCAATGTATTTGAATGTCAAAACCAAGCTAAGAAGAAGTGATGTATGTGGGAAAATGTACAAGTGGATCAACCACTACCTCAAACAAAGAACGGCCAGAGTCCAAGTACAAGGGCAGATGAGCAAAAAGGTGACACTCGAGCAGGGAGTACCCCAAGGGGGAGTACTGTCACCCACACTCTTCCTGGTATATATAAACGATATTACAGAGAATATACCAAGAAGAGTCCATAGCTCAATGTTTGCAGACGATCTAGCTATGCGGACCTCTGAAAAGAATCTCACCATAGCAAGAAATCGGATGCAGACGGCCCTAACATCGCTGGAAGAGTGGACGAACTCATGGCTGGTCAAAATAAACGAGGAGAAAACCACGTGCACAATATTCTCGCTTTCATTAAAACTCCAAAGTACCAAATTAAGTCTAAATGGCAAATTCCTGCAGCCAAACGACAACCCAACCTATCTGGGAGTCACATTTGATCGGCGCATGACATGGAAAAGTCAGATTGAGAGAAACCGAATGAAAGCCAGA
Organism: Ariolimax columbianus; assembly: GCA_036924085.1. NCBI lineage: Eukaryota > Metazoa > Mollusca > Gastropoda > Stylommatophora > Arionidae > Ariolimax > Ariolimax columbianus. The sequence continues at coordinate 6,731,640 of JAVGWX010000001.1, read as the reverse complement.
GAAAGAATGGCAATCATGAGGAAACTTGCTGGCACAAGCTGGGGAGCAGACGAAGGCATACTAAAGAAACTGTATACTGGAAGAGTGAGACCAGTTCTCGAGTATGGAATTGCGGCATGGACAACAGCAGCAAAGGCGAACTTCGATAAAGTTAACAAACTTCAAAACCAAGCCATGAGAATTATAACAGGTGGCATGAAGTCAACGCCAATTGTAGAACTTGAAAAGATTACAAAACTGCAATCCATGACCGATAGAAGAGACTGGAGAGCCCAGCTGCAGTCAGAGAAACTCCGAAGACTGACTGACCATCCAATGCACCAGAGACTAAACAATTTGGGAAATGGGAAACTAAAGCGGAGAAACTTTGCAGAAATAGCCAAAGCAAAGATGCACGAAGATCCCATAAACGCACTAACAACACCAAAACCCATCACTACTGTACGAAAACCTACCTGGAGGCAGGATATATTTCCAGAAGTGGTAGAAAATATACCAGGTATTGCAAACAAAAAACTGCCAGACTGAAAAAGAAAGGAGAGATACTACCCTAAGCTTCATAACGAAAAGCTACCCAAGCATGGACTGGACCCATGCATACACCGACGGTTCTGTAACAAACACTACACACAACGGAGGGGCAGGAGCATTCCTGAACCTACCAAATGGCAGACAAATAACACTGTCACTCGCTACTGGTAAGTACACAAGCAATTTCAGAGCGGAGGCAGAGGCACTGAGGGCGGCAGTGGAAGAAATGGTGACACACAGTGAAAATGAGAGCCATATAGTCCTGCTGACAGATGCTCTCGCCGTAGTCACAGCGCTAAAAAGCCAGAAAAACACTGAGCTTAATGACTTAAGAGCAGCACTCTGCAAACTGTGCCAGCAGTCCGCACCAAAAAGGGTAGTGGTACAGTGGGTTCCGTCACACTGCAACATCCAAGGCAACGAGGAGGCAGACAGACTGGCAAAAGAAGGTGCAAGACTACCACAAACAGATACCAGTATGACGTACGAAGAGTCAAAACGGCTTATCAAAGCCAGATACATGAACAAATGGGAAACCAAACATACTGGTTACACCAAAAACGATGCCTATTACCAGTTGAACTGAAGAGAGCAGGTCGTTGTCTTCAGACTTCGCACTGGCCACAACAGACTGAGGTACCACCTATTCAACAAATTGAAGATAGGGTGTACCGACGAATGCCCGTGCGGTACTGGTAAAATGACCGCTGAACATCTGCTGCAGAACTGCCCGACATACGAGGATCAGAGAGAGCAGATGTGGCCATTACCAGTGGAACTGCAAGACAAGCTCTATGGCAGTGGCGAGAGCCTCAGGATGACCGCCGCTTTTTTCGAAAAAATAATGGTTACCTTCTGACTGCGTACGAAGAACAAGAAGAAGAAGAAGAAGAAGAATGTCAAAACACATATTTTTAAATCAGCACGATTGAGTATTGAATACATGGTAAAATTATGTCCAATTCAGTGAAGATGTTTTTAATATAACCTAATGAATACATTTTTTTAAAAAATACATCAAATTTCTTAGAGAAAAAAAAAAAGATTTACTTAAAGTCATCATGCGAAAAATCATTTGGATCTGATGTGCAGTTTAGTAGAAAATTGTTTCGGATCTAATTTAGGAATTAGAGGACGGACTATATTGTGTTACCATGAACTCTTCATACGCATCACAAAATTTAATGTTCCTATATTTTATAACAATTTATTTCTACCTGCTCCAATCCTCGTAATGATTTTCAGCCTACTCACTCCCGCTATATAATTTCTGTTCCTGCCTCGCAACATATTATCCGCCCTCCTCTATCTCCTAAACGTGTTTGCCCTTCCATCAATCACTAGACTGTCTAAAACTTTCTTCTTTCCCAATTGTCACCCCCTTCTAACTGAAGTGTCAGTCATTTAACTAAACTGTCTTCCTATACTTTAATTAACTAAATTGTCCTCCCCTCCTCCATAAAACTAAATTGTCCTCCCCTCCTCCATAAAACTAAATTGTCCTCCCCTCCTCCATAAAACTAAATTGTCCTCCCCTCCTCCATAAAACTAAATTGTCCTCCCCTCCTCCATAAAACTAAATTGTCCTTCCCTCCTCCATCAATATAAATTGTCCTCCCCTCCTCCATAAAACTGAATTGTCCTCCCCTCCTTCATTAAACTGAATTGTCCTCCCCTCCTCCATATAACTAAACTATTTCATCCCTCCTCCATCTAACTAAACTATTTCATCCATCTTCCATCTAACTAAACTATTTCATCCCTCCTCCATCTAACTAAACTATTTCATCCCTCCTCCATCTAACTAAACTATTTCATCCCTCCTCCAGCTAACTAAACTATTTCATCCCTCCTCCATCTAACTAAACTATTTCATCCCTCCTCCATCTAACTAAACTATTTCATCCATCTTCCATCTAACTAAACTATTTCATGCATCTTCTATCTAACTAAACTATTTCATCCCTCTCCCATCTAACTAAACTATTTCATCCCTCTGCCATCTAACTAAACTATTTCATCCATCTTCCATCTAACTAAACTATTTCATCCATCTTCCATCTAACTAAACTGTTTCATCCCTTTTCCATCTAACTAAACTATTTCATCCCTCCTCCATCTAACTAACTGTTTTAAGCTCCTCCATCTAACTAAACTATTTCATCCCTCCTCCATCTAACTAACTGTTTTAAGCTCCTCCATCTAACTAAACTATTTCATCCCTCCTCCATCTAACTAAACTATTTCATCCCTCCTCCATCTAACTAAACTATTTCACCCCTCTTCCATCTAACTAAACTATTTCATCCCTCTGCCATCTAAGTTGCCACACCGTGGTACATATCTCTCCATTCTTCCCTCCTCTCACTAAATTATTTTCAACCCACTTTCTCACTACATTTTCTCCTTAAGCTTGTCATTGCCAATTCGATCCCTCACTCCCCCCACCACAACGTGTATCTCTCCCTCCCCCTACCACAATGTGTATCCCTCTCTTCTTCTACCACAATGTATATCACTCCCTTCCTCTACCACAACGTGTATCCTCCCTCTACCACAATGTCTAACTCTCCCTCATTCTATCACAATGTGTATCCCTCCCTCCCTCTAGCACAACGTGTATCCCTACTTCTAAAACAATGTGTATTCCTCCTCCCTCTACCACAACGTGTATCCCTCCCTCTTTCACAATTTATATCCCTCCCTCTACCACAACGTGCATCCCTCCCTCTCTCTACCACAACGTGTATCCCTTCCTCTATGAGAATGTGTATCCCTCCCTCCGTCCACCACAACGTGTATCCCTCCCTCTACCACAATGTGTATCCCGCCCTCTACCAGAATGTGTATCCCTCCCTCCCTCTACCACAACGTGTATCCCTCCCTCTACCAGAACGTGTATCCCTCCCTCCCTCTACCACAACGTGTATCCCTCCCTTCTCTATCACAACGTGTATCCCTCCCTTCCTCTATCACAACGTGTATTCCTCCCTCTACCACAGCGTATATCCTTCCCTCCTTCTACCACAACGCGTATCCCTCCCTCTACCACAACGTGTATCCCTCCCTCTATCACACTGTGTATCTCTCCCTCTACCACAACGTGTATCCCTCCCTCTACCGCAACGTGTATCCCTCCCTCTACCACAACGTGTTTCTCTCCCATTACCACAATATGTATCCCTCCCTCTACCACAACGTGTATCCCTCCCTCTACCACAATGTGTATCCCTCCCTCTACCACAACGTGTATCCCTCCCTCTACCACAACGTGTATCCCTCCCTCTACCACAACGTGTATCCCTCCCTCTACCACAACGTGTATCCCTCCCTCTACCACAACGTGTATCTCTCCCATTACCACAATGTGTATCCCTCCCTCTACCACAACGTGTATCCTTCCCTCTACCACAATGTGTATCCCTCCCTCTACCACAACGTGTATCGCTCCCTCTACCACAATGTGTATCCCTCCCACTACCACAACGTGTATCCCTCCCTCTACCACAACGTGTATCCCATCCTCTCTGTCACAGAAATGAAAGATCTCAATGATTGAATCTCTTTCCGTCATCAGACATCAATGGCTATTCTGTGTAATTATCTCTTTTTCTCTCCCGCTCTGGGTCTCTCTCTCTCTCTTGTCTGTCTCACTTTTTACTCAATAAGTCTGTCGCTGTCTCCCTATGTTATCCTAATTCTCTCTACCCCAACCCGTTATCATCGTAAGTCCGTCTAATGTCTCTCTCTCTGTCTCTCTCTCTCTCTCTCTTTGTCTCTCGACTGTCTTCTTCTCTAACTCGTTAACTATTTCGATGAGTCTCTTTTAACCCTTACTCGTTCTGCTTCCCTTTTCTCGCACTCTTGCCGTCTGACTCTCACCAACTCTCTTTCTTCCTCTCTCTCTTTTTTGTCTCTCGACTGTCCCCTCCTCTAACTCGCTAACTATTTCAATGTCTCTCTTAAACCTAACACTCTTTGCTCCCCTTTCTCTCACTCTCTTGTCGTCTTATCCTCGCCCCCGCTCTCTCTCTATCTCTCTCTCTCTTTCTGTCCTTTCCTCAAATTCGCTAACTCATTCGATCTTATTTAACTCTTACCCATTCTGCTCCTTTTTTCTCGCACTCTTGCTTTCTTGTCTTTACTCTATATCTCTCTCTTTCTATTTCTCACTTCTGTCTTATCCTCTAACAAATTCTCCAACTGTCGTTCTTTTACGCCGTCTCTAACTCTGTCCCCTCCTCCTACCCTCTACAATTTAATTAATCTGCTACTCATAGGTAAACTATCTTTTCCCCCTCTCTCGTTCACACATCACTCCCACATTCCTAATTCTCTCTTTCTCTTTCTCTATGTCCCCCTGTCACCCATTCACTCCAACTTTAATAAGGATGCCACATGACAATGTCTAACTTTCGACAGATGCTATCTTACCTGTCACCGCCTCTTCCGAGTCCAAACACTCGGCCCATTTCAGATCGTGAAAGCGCTGACCCGTTTCAAACTTTGTCCATTCAATCTGCCAGGATTTTCACAAGTGCCCAAAAGTAGGGCCGTTCCATTCAAAGCCCCGCAGAGACGAAGAATCCATTCACTGAAGGACCCAATCTTGGTACAGACAGCACACGCAAACCTCCCAAATGTTATCTTCTGTCAGTGTTGTTGCTACCAGTCTGGCTGATCGGGTGATCTCATGCAAGACCACAGTCGTAAATACACACCAGAACGGCAGAAAGATATAATTGGGTGTCTGAATCTTGGGGATCTTAACTGGCAATTCTGAAGTGTGGATTACGAAGGTGTGAAGGTTTGCTTGTTCAAACGCGATACATATTCAGGTGTGAAATTATGAATGAAACGATATGATTCATGAGGACTCCAGGTTAATACACGTAAAGATACACTTGCATATATTGTTGTTGCTACTAGTAACAAGGTGCTCAAACCATGTCTGCCTTTGCCTTCTTTAATGTTCAGTCCACACAATTAGATCATCTTAGAAGCACACAGCATTTAGAGGATTGTCTCCAACGCAAAAGGGCCCAAGAGCTTCTAGTGTAAAAGGTAAGCAGACATTGTTGTCGGGGATAAAGTGTTGCAGAGATTATCGTAGAAGGCCACTTCGCTGTCTATATTTTCGTGACAGTAAGCCAGATAAACATTTACACCTGGTTCGAAGAGGGCGTGTCAAAAAAGGGAGACAACCCAGATAGCTTCGTCGTGAAACTCAAGCACGATAATCAGATCAGAAGGAAATTGGTACTCAACTTATTATTTAGATATCGCAGGACGCTGCGACTCAGGGACTGGTCTCCTATACATGCAACACAGATTAGATAGCTATTGCAATGAATGATCTCACACTTACTCCCCGACGGCAGTTCTCTTTTCTCTTACAAATTGATGGTTTAGTTTTAGTTGAAAATCACACTGGCAACAGAAAAGCATTGTGGAATGGAAGACTAACATGTTAGCAAGGACAATAAATGCAATTAAGATGTAAAAGTGTTGCTTGAAGTCAATAGCTTGAGGAACTACGTGACATAGTCAACGGTTTGGCAGATAATTGTGAACAAATATTGTGGGTATAAGCAACGGAGAAGGCTCGCATTCTGCCTTAAATGTGATATTGAAGTACTCGCAGAGTCGGTGAAGCTGTAGCAGAGTTGATCAAGTGGTGATAGAGTTGGTCAAGTGGTGACAGAGGACCAAGCAGTGACAGAGTTGATTAAGTAGTGACAGAGTTGATTAAGTAGTGACAGAGTTGATCAAGTGGTGATAGAGTTGGTCAAGTGGTGGCAGAGGACCAAGTAGTGACAGAGTTGACGAAGCAGTGACAGAGTTGATCAAGTAGTGACAGAGTTGATCAAGCGGTGATAGAGTTGGTCAAGTGGTGACAGAGTTGATCAAGTGGTGACAGAGGACCAAGCAGTGACAGAGTTGATTAAGTAGTGACAGAGTTGATCAAGTGGTGACAGTTGATCAAGTGGTGACAGAGGACCAAGCAGTGACAGAGTTGATTAAGTAGTGACAGAGTTGATCAAGTGGTGACAGAGTTGATCAAGTGGTGACAGAGTTGATCAAGTGGTGACAGAGTTGATCAAGTGGTGACAGAGTTGATCAATTGGTGACAGAGTTGATCAATCAGTGACAGAGTTGATCAAGTGGTGACAGAGTTGATCAAGTGGTGACAGAGTTGATCAATTGGTGACAGAGTTGATCAAGCAGTGACAAAGAATGATGTTACACACTGCTGATAGCACCCTTAAGTCTGGATGTTGCCTATACTTTCGTGCCTACATATATTTCTAAAAAGACTCTGGTTGAGAGAAGCGTACCTTTTCTAAAGGACGGGACCAGCCCTAATAAGCAAGTGTTACAGTTAACCTAGACCTCAGATTGTTTGTGTTGATCACACTGTGTGTGGACTGACTAAGGTAGATGTGGTGCCATAGTAGACACTGCTGTTGAGGATGAAGTGCCTAATCTGTATTGGTCTATGTCTCAACGTTCTTATCAGACAGGGTGGACACTCTAATTCCTCGTTGTCTTTCCTTATCTAAGAGTACGTCAGGTAAATATTTACAGCTGGTATCGATAACGAGGATCGAACCAGTTACTGTTTGCATTGAAAAATGAAAGCTCCATCACTATGCTCTTCGGGATTGCATGGCATACATGTACACCTGAAACAATCAGTATTGTGTGCACGCCTGCTGTTCTGGTTGAGACGGGATTCAAGGTCTGTAACCTTGAGTCTATGGTTTCATTCGTGGTAGGGTTGATGGTCTGAAACGTTGTTTAGGTGTAAAATGGGGTTCACTGTTGAAACCTTGTGTAGGTGTAAGATTGGCTATATTGCCTGAAACTTTATTTAGGTGTAAGATGGGGTTCATTGTTGAAATCTTGTGTAGGTGTAAGATGGGGTTCATTGTTGAAACCTTGTGTATGTGTAAGATGGGGTTCATTGTCTGAAACTTTATTTAGGTATAAGATGGGGTTCATTGTTGAAACTTTATTTAGGTGTAAGATGGGGTTCATTGTTGAAACTTTATTTAGGTGTAAGATGGGGTTCATTGTTGAAATCTTGTGTAGGTGTAAAATGGGGTTCATTGTTGAAACCTTGTGTATATGTAAGAGGGTTTCATGGTTTTAAACTTTATGTAGGTGTACGATGGGGTTCATGGTCTGCAACTGTGTGTAGGTGTAATATAGGGATGGGGTTCATTGTTGAAACCTTGTGTAGGTATAAGATGGGGCGCATTGTTGAAACCTTGTGTAGGTGTAAGATGGGGTTCATTGTCTGAAACTTTATGTAGGTGTAAGAGGGGTTCATGGTCTCAAACTTTATGTAGGTGTACGATGGGGTTCATGGCCTAAAATTGTGTGTAGGTGTAAGATAGGGATGGGGTTCATTGTTGAAACCTTGTGTAGGTATAAGATGGGGCGCATTGTTGAAACCTTGTGTAGGTGTAAGATGGGGTTCATTGTCTGAAACTTTATGTAGGTGTAAGAGGGGTTCATGGTCTCAAACTTTATGTAGGTGTACGATGGGGTTCATTGTTGAAACCGTGTGTATATGTAAGAGGGGTTCATGGTCTCAAACGTTCTGTAAGTGTAAGATGGGGTTCATGTTCTGAAACTGTGTGTAGGTGTAAGATGAGGTTCATTGTCTGAAACGTTATGTAGGTGTAAGATAGGGATGGGATTCATTGTTGAAACCTTGTGTAGGTGTAAGATGGGGTTCATTGTTGGAACCTTGTGTATATGTAAGAGGAGTTCATGGTCTCAAACGTTCTGTAAGTGTAAGATGGGGTTCATTGTCTGAAACGTTATGTAGGTGTAAGATATGGATGGGGTTCATTGTTGAAACCTTGTGTAGGTGTAAGATGGGGTTCATTGTCTGAAACTATGTAGGTGTAAGATAGGGATGGGGTTCATTGTTGAAACCTTGTGCAGGTGTAAGATGGGGTTCATTGTTGAAACCTCGCGTAGTTCTGTCTCTGTGTATGGGTTTATGGTTTGAAGCCATGTGTAGGTCTAATATTTATTCGTGAAGGCGCTCATGTTTTGAAGTCAAGTACATGTATAATGTTCTAGTCGTGATGGGTTAATGGTTTTAAGGCTCAGGAAGTCAAATACCTGGGCAGCATTTTCTCGGAAGTCTGCTAGCCTGACAGAAAAATTGATATCAGATGCCATATGCTAATCAAATATCCCCACGTTAGTCTGACAATGGAGAAGCAATTGATTCAGACCATTCTCTTGACGATAGTGTATTACCAGAGTTAAACATGGACAATGTCCAGGGCACGAGGAAGAACATTGTCAATGACCGACCACACATTACTTGAAGTAAATTAAATCAATGACCGACCATCAGTTATTTGAGCTCAAATTAATAAATTACCCACCGCCACCTATATGAGCTCAAATCAATCAATGATCGACCACCAGTTATATGAGCCAAAATCAATCAATGACCAACCACCGGTTATATGTGCATAAATTAATCAATGACCAACCATCAGCTAGATTTACTCAAATCAATCATTGGCTGACCACCAGTTAGATAAACTCAAATCAATCAATGACCAACCATTAATTAGATGAACTCAAATAAATCAATGAGCGACCACAAGTAAAATAATGACGGATCAATCAATGACCGACCAACAGCTATTATAACTCAAATTAATCAATGACCACCCATCAGTTATATGAACTCAAATCAATCAATGACCGACCACCAGTTAGATGATGTTAAGTAAAAACGAATCAATCAATTAATTAGTAACACATTGTATAGACGGTTGTAATGACCAGAACAATGTATCCATGGAATTCTTCGTCTGTTGTATGACAATGGGCACCTAGGGGTCTGTCCGGAGCTCCTTAATATCGATTTCACGGATCTATTTCTGATCAATTTTTTGAGTATCTAACGAGCGACAGAAATTCGTTGCCAGACGTTTTTCCTATTAATTGAGAGAGTGAGAGAGAAAGACAGAGGAAAAGAACAATGAGGGAAAAAGGGGGAGACAGGGAGAGATCGAAAGAAGGAGCGGGTGAAAGAGAGAGAGAGAGAGAGAGAGAGAGAGAATGAGAGGAAAGGATAGAAAGAAAAAGGGAAAGCGAGAACTAGAAAAAGGAAGTGACGTCAATCCAAACTACAAGAGACAAAAATAATAAAGCACTTTTAGTTTGAAATGAATAGCTTGCATCTCACAGCATGGTCATTATTGTCAGCAAGTGTTATTGCAGCTACGATAGCCATCTGTATTAATATCAAGGCAGTCTGCTTTGTTTTGTTCTGATTAGACGTCTCCACACTCTGAGCATATCTGTATGTGCTCAGTCTCTCGGAGTAGCAAATGCACAGATCATAGGCATTAATGATTTCAGTAGTCCGTTGGGTGTACACACACTATCCATATCCAAACTCCCGACCACGTTGGGCTTACAAACAAGGACGTTATCTTTGTTATTTCAATGAGCAGTAGGACCAGGGTAGAAACTCACAGAGCCCATCGTATCCCCCTAAGACCAGGGCAGTCGATCCACAGAGCCCTTCTTATCCCCTAGGACCATGATAGTCGATCCACAGATCCCATCTTATCCCAGCCGGACCATACAACCGATTTACATAGCTATTCTCAACCAAGCATGTTGTTTTTCCATCGTTTCCGAAGAGGACCACATTTTTATCTGTCAATCCTGAAGTGCACTCGTAGGCGATTGATCAAACCAATCCGAGCCCAAAAACGTCGGTCACACTGAGGGCAGAGCAAAGAAACACTGTCTGACCGTCAGACGAGGCAATTCGTCTCTTGCCTTTCGTGTCGCCCGTTTCCTCGCAGCTTCCTTGAATCTTGTCTGCTCCATATTTGTCGTGCCAGAAGAGATTTTACTTCACCAGGCAGAGCAATCAGCATTACTTTACCATGCAGAGCAATCAGCATTACTTCACCATGCAGAGCAATCAGCATTACTTCACCAGGCAGAGCAATCAGCATTACTTCACCAGGCAGAGCAATCAGCATTACTTCACCAGGCAGAGCAATCAGCAACAATGTTCCCTCAATTATCTGGGTTGATGTCGCAGTTCTTCAGTGAGGCTTTCAATGTGTTTTTGTAACTTTATTTGGCCACAGCGACCTCGCTTGCCTGACTCAAGCTCGCCATATAATATTTTCTTAGAAAGCCGCTCATCTGACATGCGGACAACATGGACAGTCCATCTAAGCTGCGATTTGCAGAGTTGTGCGGATACTTCTCATGTAGAGCTTTCGCGGGCTGACAAATCTGATTCTTTCTTGCCATTTTATGTTCAGCAGTTTCTTTAGACAGCCCGGATTGAAGTGGTCAAGCTTCTTCTCGTGTTTGTTGTACACAGTCCAGAATTCATAGGCGTGCAGAAGAGTTGGTAGGACTACTGCCGCATAAACCTTAAATTTGGTTATGAGCTTAATTCCTCTCCGGTTCCAAACTGAAGATCTTTGTTTTCCACATGCTACACATGCTTATGCAATTCTCGACTTTACTTCACCATCAATATGGACGGGTCTGGAGCGTGTGCTGTCAAGGTATACATTAACATTGATAGTGATAGATGGCTCACTGTGCCTATTTCTTGGGTCTGTTTGGTGCAGCACTTCAGTCTTACCGGAAGAGAAGGTGCGACCAAAGTCATTGCTGCAAGCCACTGCAAACAAGCAAGTCAACAGTACATTACATTCTATAAATGGGCATTAAGAGCACCGTCATCAGCAAAGAGAAGTTCGCATATGGACTCAATTTGTACTTTTTTTTCTTGCCAAGCATGGCCAGTACAGTCAATCCACAAAGCACTTCTCAGCCCAGCATGACTAGGGCAGTCAATCCACAAAGCACTTCTCATCTCAGCATGGCCAGGGCAGTCAATCTACAGAGAACTTCTCAGCCCAGCATGACCAGTACAGTCAATCCACAAAGCACTTCTCAGCTCAGCATGGCCAGGGCAGTCAATCTACAGAGAACTTCTCAGCCAAGCATGGCCAAGTCAGACAATCTACAAAGCCCTTTTCATAAGTGGGCCCTACCGCAAGACTTGAGGTCTCTGATTTTTAGGCTTTATGTGCCTCTTGAAGTAAGAATTTAGAGACTGGCACTATGTAACAGTCTTCATGTGAATAGCCAATGTACATTAAGAACAAACGCCGGATATTCCGAAACAAATCATATTAGGACCAGTGTACGGCAAGGTTGTGAACTATTCCCTTTACTGTTTATCAGAAATATAGACGCAATATGTAAGAAACTCAAAAATAATTGACGAGGAAACCAACCTCAATGATCACTTAAATGAACTACTCACTGATGACCAAGCAGTAATAACAATCTCAGAAGAAAAAAAATTAACAGCAACAGGAATTTATCAACAATCTTGATGAGGCCTCTACGGATTACGGTGTGAAAATCAACATAGAAAAAAAAACAGAAGTTATGACGATTGCAAGAAAAGAAACAAAAAGAAATATATTTATATAAAACCAACAAGTGAAAACGGCGAACAATTTCACATATTTGGGTAATATAATCTCAGAACGTGGCAAAAGAGTCACTTAAATCCAACACATATATAATAAAGCAAGTGTGCAAATGTTCCCGATCTTACAATGTAAACACGTTACAATGGATACAAACAGAACAATATACAACACGATATTTCTATCCATATCATGTTAATAGGGCCAAAATTAGACTTTTACCAGCAAAGATTAAAAGGGACAATGTAACAACAGAGATGAAATGTCTTCGCAAAATGCTTGGAGTAACAATAATGGATAGAACCAGAAACGAAGATATTAGGAAACAAGTAGTTACAACACCAGTGCTATACTTCATCAAGAGACAGCAAACCAAATGGCTCCATCATGTGACACGTCAAAAACCAGATAGATTCCCTCAGAAAAAAATGCAATACTGATACAATGGATGCAAAGCCACGAAAACCATTAATAGCAGAAATAACAGAAGCAGTGAAGCTCCCCGTGTACGAAACACATACGAGGGCCCGGTCAAGAAACCTCTTCATAACCTGACGCTGAAAGGCACAAGCACACACGATGGCCCGGTTAAAAAACCTCTTCATAACTTGACGCTAAAAGGCACAAGCACATACTACGGCCGGTCAAGAAACCTCTTCATAACCTGACGCTGAAAGGCACAAGCAGGACACAGGCGAAAAGAAAAAAAGAAGAAGTGAGCAGGTGGTGGTCTTCAAGATTCACACAGGCCACAATCGACTGAGGTAACATAAATTCAATAAGTTGAAGATAGGTGCTACTGGCGAATGATGCATGGTACTGGGAAAACATCTGCTCCAAAACTACCGGACATACGAGAACCAGCGAAAGCATAGGTGGTCATCACCAGTGTTAACAATAGACGAGCTCTATTGCAGTTTCGACAGTCTAAGAATCACAGCTGCTTTCTTTGAATATGGCTTTTGATAAGATGACCGCGCCTTGGTGGCTGCGCTCTCGACTCGCTTCGATGTTTGTATCGAGTTCTCTGACGTTTGTGGTTCCTGTTCGGATAATATTTCACAACTCCTTCACCAGATGGTATCAAGGCCTTTATCCTGTGGAATTGATGTGCTTTCGATTGGATATTCTGTTTGTTGTGCTGCATTTCATGCCTGGTTCAAGCCGTGAGAGACTAGTCCATGACGAAGTTGTACGTTCCGCTTAGCTGCGAACCAGAATTCAGTCTAGGTTATCACTAATCAAGGACCTTTTTGCTCGAACTGAAGCCGACTTTCTCTGCCCGCCCATCTCTCCACTGGAGGATACACGATACCTCTCCCAAACCTCGTATTCTCAGCACAGCAAAGGTCAGGCTGACCAAAAGGTCTACACAATCAGAAGCCTCAGCGGCGGGACACGTAAAAACAGGGAGTTTTACACGGACAGACACGGAAAGCTTTACACAAACATTGGCCTAACACACTCCTCGCGGCCCTAATCCCAAAACTGCGGAGTACAGGGCTCCACCTGGAGGGTCTATGGGGATTTATGTTGTCACACTACGCATCAACACAGCCTCAGCAGTTCGACATGGTACTGGTCGATTGACGCAATGGGCCTTTGGCGCCTACATGATTATTAGTATTATTTCTTTAACAAATTCAAGTCGACCTCTGAGAGCGTTCGAAGAAGATGTAGAGGAACTGATAAACCAGATGATGATGGTGATGTGAACTATATGTTTAATTTTTTTTAAAAGGCGAGCGCGTATGAATTTAACAGTTACAAAAATAAAATAGATTGCACCAAGAATCAAGTGGGATTACACAATTAACATTTTACAGGTGTTTAGTTTGGATTAACAATAACTCATCAAGAACATCTGGCTACATTTCCTGTTCTCTCAACAGCAGACGTAAGTTTGATGTTCAATTAAAATGTAATCTAGTTAAGCCATTTAAGAATGTAACCTACAGATTATACATCACCAGTTATCATTCTAATGCTAACAACAAATAAGGACACTGTTGAATGCGCAAAAATAGTTCGATATTTCTAATTAGTGTACGCTAAAATTGACTGTGACTATGAAGTATATGTTTTCTTGCAGAATGAAGAAACTGTAGACCTTTACTGACTTTAGTTTAGTGCCTAGCTTTGTTCGATCATTCTCTATTACTTGAGCGTAGTCCCAATAAAAAGAAACACATCAGAGTGAAATGCTAATCCGATAGGACCTATGTAATCTGTATTCCGATATCATGATGGAAGAACTTAGATGCTACCAGGAAATGCAAAATTTTTGTTAAGATCAATGGAGAAAGAATATGTGCCATCAAATTTGCAGATGATCAAACCATAATAATAGGAACATAATTACTAACGCAAGCTATTTGCCAGGTTAACGAGACAGCATATAATAAACTGAGCTAAATGAGTCCGACGAGGACCTTGTTGTGACATGATCTAACAACTTCAATACCAGTCTCCTTACTGATATGATGAGTTATCATTTATTGTGTGTGCGTTTGTCTGGCATTTTTGAATTAAATATATAAATGATATTTATGTACATACACAACCACACAACACCACACTACACACACATTCACCACTCACGCCATACACACACTAGACTCATACCACACACACACTGTACACACACACCTATCATCCACACACACCATACACACACACACACACACACCTAAATATTTGTAATTCAAAATTCAGTACAATATTAAACTAAAATGTTATATTTCATAATGGCACACAAAATACATACCCCTTTAAATTATTATTTTGGTTCTTATAGATTTATAAATTGCAAAACTGAATGACTTCATGTATGCTGACTGGGTAATATTATAGTAATAGGCATGACCACAAATAATCACAGGAATGTGCAGATTCTTCCAGACTTGAAGAAATCAGAAGAGAGTAATGGCATTGCTAAGTTGGCTTTATTGATCATGAATTATCACTAATTGTGTGTGAGATTGTCTTTAATTATAATTAGGTATTATGTTTCTATTTAAACTATTTCAAATATTTCTGTTTGTAGGGCCACATGTTGCGACACGAGAAAATGAAACATAACTATGAAGGTCTACAATTGAAAATAGTGAAACGCAAGATTCAGGGAAAGAAACAACAATTTCCAACAATAAAATTCTGACAATCCTTTCCAGGAATAAAAAATCCTCTGCTATAATGCTTTACTAAGTTCATATTGAATTACAATTAAATCTATGTATGTTATTTACACATATGGTCTTCAAATCGTACGTCAGCAGTTATCATTTAAAATATCAATTGAAATATATGATGTTGTTGTATCACTTATTGTGTTTGAGATTTTCCATCATTGGCAAACACATACTCTCCACTGTTTCCTTTCTCACATAAACCTTGAGTGCTGACATCTCATCCTCCATAGAGATACTACATCATCTCTTCATCAAGAAATCGGAAAAATAGGCCACCCCTAAACAGGGCTATAGGTTTTAGACAGGCTTTTAATACAATAGACCAAACAGCAATTTCTAAAAATGTTTAGGTATCATGGCATACTAGATACATTTACAAAAAATTAAATAATGAATCTATTTCTTTTTTTTCTTCTTCTGCATTTGTTCTCAATCTCCCGCTGCCAAAGGTTTCATGTAGAGTAATCCACATATTTAAATTGTTTAACTCTTTTAGAGGTCAAGCTGATGCTAGACAGGAATATCTTCTGTGATTCAGCAATCTTTCTTGTCATCATAATTCCAGTATGTGACAAACAACAACAGTAAGAAAAACAAAAATGAAATAGATACTTAGTAAGCAGCTGAAATGCCTCACTTTCACATTTAAATGTATGCTGTCACATATGCATCAAGACATACAAGAACAGATGCACAGACTAACATATAAAGTAGAAGGAACATTGCAGGTTGTGGGAACAAAATAAAGTAAATGAGAATAAATAACAAACAAAGAGACCCCATTAAGACCAGTGGTCAGATAATTGAATAAGTGCAATATTTTGGCATACCTAGGAATTAGCATTGATAAAGACGAAGGAACAGACCAAGGTGTTAACGACAGGATGAACAAGGCCATATTTGCTTTCAACTTCACTCGAAATGGAACTTGACAGCATTCTTCATGGAGAATAAGATCAGTCTGTTTAACGCGAATGTAAAGTAGGTCCTGCTATAAAGCTCTGGGACATTATTTGACTAACATTGTCACATTCACACTGCCAATTGTTTTTAATAAGTATCTTTGTAGCACAATTCATGTCAGATTGTTATAGGTAATGGCTAACACATATTTCTCTGAAAAGTGCGAGGCAACAATAAACACAGCGATGGAATTCTGAAAGATAGTGAGGTTGGTTTGGAGACATTCAGAAACACATAGCTTTTTAAGCTCTTTCCATCCACTCCCTAAACCTGAAAAATACCACATACTACTCAGCAACAATAAAATAATCACTCCAGAGAACATTTACCCCCAGGTATCTTGAAAAGATATTGAAAGTTACCCAAGCCTCCCTTGGGAGACGGTTGGTGGGAAACACTCTTCAGAACCAATGTATGCAAGGTCTCCACAATTCTGACATAAGACAATTATTTCTGATGAATGATGTGGTAATTCATGCAGACAAGGCAAAACATATATGGACAGGCTACATGCTACGACGAAACGATGGTCGATGCAGCATGGCGACTGCAGCGGGGTACCACTGAGGTAAGAAGAGAATGTGGGGAAGACCTCCTATGTGTGTGTAAGACTCCGTTACTGTACGCTACAACATCTGAAATGTCTCTGGAGGAGTACTTACCAAGCACTAGACTTCCGTGGCCCAAGACAGGGTCCGCTGGAGACAAAGCTGGGACCCACAGATATACTGATGAACAGGTCAACAAGATTTTTAAAAGATATTCACTAGAAACATAATGTGCCATCTAGAACATCAACACGTTCTGCCTGACACCCATGGTAGTTATGGAAAAAATAAGGAGATCCAGGATAATGCTGGGACATTTCCCATTTCCATTGAATGTGTATGAAGACTTCATGTGTAGACAGGAAATACTCACAGTTGCTTTAGACCTAGACTTCGCATATCACAAGGGCGGCTTTGGAGTATTGATCCTGTTTGAAGCAGTGTAGAATCAACACATGGCTGGTGAGCTGTATATCAGCTACTCTGATGCAGAGAACAATTACACTCTGCTTGGAATCGTAGACATTTACATTTTAGTTTAATATTTTCGAAATGATTTCGAACATAATTGTTTAATTCTGATATTTCCTTAGTTATTCCATTACTCATTGTCATGTACACAAACATTTGCTATATACCAATCTAGCATTGTTAGAGTTTTAAAATTAGCGTTTGCCTTTCTTAAATTTTGTTTTTTGAATCTCAAAATTAGACATTGTGTCTAACATGGTGACACAAACTTGACATTGAGTTCAACGTCTAAATGCCTAAGGGATTCCGGCTCCTTCTCTGGATGAACTCCAAAAGCCTTTTCCACAAGTAGGTGCATCCGAAAGGCAGCAGAGGTCAAGTGTTGAAGTTACTAGATACACAAGCAGATATAACACATCAGATAGATGGTGACCAACACAGCACAAGTTGACAGTGAAGACATTAGTGCAGACCAGAACATCCCCTTTGACACCAATTAAAACTATTGTGCCTTGTAATAAGGTACAGTGTCGGTACAGAAACACAGGTAGAAGACCCTTCCAGCTGATCCCTATTTCTATGATTGACAACAAGCTGATACTTTTTTACACACATGAGTCATACAATGCCAATATGATCAAACATACAGCAGCTAGAAATAACACGCTCCCAGCAATTATGCATACCAGTAGTAGGTGCCCAGACTCTCTATTTTAAGGTTGATTTAAATTCAGTTTATAACTCCGGACAAACCAGAAATATATTTTTCAACCGTCTTTTGGGGATCAGGATGCTGAGCACCGCATGAGGTGCAGTGGTCAGTGACCCATAGCTGACTGCAACATCAGGGCCAGCAAACCAGAGCTGCCAAGACCCTTCTAAACCTCCACGCGGTGATCCTGGATAATATGCTACACCAGGGCTTGAAGAGGGAATGCTAACCCGGTACTCACAAAATGGTTGCTGAAGTAGGATGTATTGGACTGAACAGTGCAAATATTGCAGTCAAGCTATAAACTACGACACAACGCATTCCGTTCTCTGGACTAAATTCTGCTACTTAAGCCCTTTCAGGATTTGGTAGCTGAAGATTGAGAACGAACAAAGCCAAGCCAACCGTCTTTTGCGGAGTACGCAAAAAGACACTGCCATCTTGGTTGCTGTATCACTCGCATCGATATGTCCAGGCAGTCAATTCTTAGATCACATCAGAAACCAAATCAAAACAGAGAAGCCTGCAATTAAGTTTGGTTGCGGGAATATACGTTTCACGACCACATGTATAACATAAATCCTTCAGGCAATAAACAATGTTCGAAAAACCTCAATCATAAATGAGTCTCATCCACATAATGTGACTGTCTGCTCAGACATTTGATCACATTACATTCACTATTTCAGGGAAGTCCACGATATATGCAACAGAACTATAGGATGGAATGCAATAGTCAAAATGTTATAGTCCAAACATTTATTGCTTTCACTTGAAACAGGACTATGACAGATATTTAAAATGTGATATTAGGTAATCAGACACCTACAAATGGACCAGACATAATTGCCAGGGTGTTTCAAATGGAGTTGTTTAAGCTGTTGAGTGAAGTTTTGATTAGGAATCTCTTTGGCATCACCATTACATTTACATCTACGTCGATGATTTTCAGACTTTACATTCACTTTTAAACCCAGAAAAGATTACATTAATTAGTGCTGATAAACCTGATGCAAACATTAATCCAAGATTCTATGACATTGTGACCAAATGTATGATCCATGAACCTTCTGTAAAGCTTAATAGCAGATCAGCCTACACAGTGGAAACTGTGTGTGTCAAAAACTGCCACAAGTAATGTGTAGATCCAACTACAGAAATTGATAATGGTTATCAGATTTACAGATCAAAAAGAATTGAAAGTGCAGTTCAAATTGAAATGTAAAATTATTATCTAAAGTAATGTGCTCTTTCTTTAATTCGTTACTTTATTTTCATTAGATTATTTTCTTTTAATAGATGCAAAGGACTTTTTCTGTATCATTTGCCTACAATATATTTTGTTCCAAATAAAATAAACTCAAAATTGCAATGGAACATTTTGTTTAAGAAATTTAAAGTTGTCAAAAGCATGTAAATTAGAATTGCAGTGTTGTCTGGGGCCAAGATTTTCTTATATTATCTTTTATTATTACTTTACTCCAAAAAGATTAAATGATAATGTTTTCATATATATATCATCATTTTTCTATTTTTCATAATAAAAAATGAGTAAAATATAATTTGTAACAGTTCCCGCCGGAGCAGAGAGTTTAGGACAGGGGTGATGTGGTTGCTGACAACAAAGGTACCTGAATGCATGGCAAGGTCACTCACCGTCTCAACAAAGGAGAACAGAGTTAGGGCAAATAATGTGGACAGGTAGGAGCTGACCACTGGCCTTCCGATTTGGGTAGGGGGAGAATGATTCACAGACGGATTGGCGGCGGAGCTTGCTGCGATAGATGAGAGACAGGTGTGCAAAGTATTTCGTTCCAATAAGACTGAATAGAGCCATCTCCTGGTATCCATTGATCAAGCTCTGACTTTGCTTGAGTGATATAACTCGAGACAAAATTTAGCTCGAGAAGCTGGATGTAGAGGAGGCTGGATAGAGAAATGAGAGCGAGAGAGAGAGAGAGAGACTAAATGTAGACATGAATCTGGTTCAACTCCCCGACTTAGATAGAGAAGCGATTGATAGACTTGCACAAATGTTAGTGATAGAACAGGATAGCTCAAATAGGTGTGTGAGTTTTGTATTAATAGATAATCTGAACGTGTATCGTAAGGAGGAGAGATTGTGAACGAGGTATGTCCAGATCGCCCGCCAGAGGGGATTTGAGTGAGGAAGAGTTTTTGATAAGGTGTGTTGAGGATGCAGTTAAATTGATGTGTGTGTGTGTGTGTGTGTGTGATGGGAGTAAGGCAATAGAACCGGGTTTTAGATAGTTGGGAATTCCATCAATAGCTAATGCTAAAAATTTCCGCTTTAGTTAATGTGTTAATTAACATATATATAATTATAGAATACTTAGTTAAGATGATGTGTATTGTATTGTGTTTGTAATTTCACTACTCGTTTTTCTGGTATGAGTATTATATAATAAAATATGCCACCTGCTGTGTGATATGTTATTTACTGAGTATGGTCATAAATGATGCAAATGAGTGTGATAATGTTCTAAGTTAGAATAAAACCCTAGGGCAAACTGTGGGATCTCCTACACATTTGTTGAAATTTTTTTGTGGTTTCCTAAATTGATTTTTCTTTTTTCAATTCACACCGTTTTTCAATACGTCAATAATCTACGTTATTCACAATAAAAAATCTTGAATTACTAAAATGCTGTCCTTCTTTTCATTGTGTACACCATAAATGATGGACAGAACCAAAGATGCAGTGAAAAGGAAAGCTGACAGAAGTCAGTGACTCATAGCTGGCTGCTTGAATCAGGGCCAGTCATCCATAACTGACCAATTTCCTATTCTACTTCTAAGTGGTGACCCTGAAAACAGACTGCAACCATGCTGCCTGACTAAGAGATTGAGGATCGAAAAAGGAAGGTAAAGCCAGTCCCTATAATGTGCTGAAATCAGATGTGTTAAGCTAAAAAGCGCAGGTACTGCAGCCTTGCTGTAATCTACGATATATTGCCGCATACATCCTATTCAGGACTAATATCAAAAATAAGACTTATGGACAAATGAAAGCACTGACAGGAAAATATATGGAAGAATGATTAAAGAATGTTAGAAGATTTGATGAGCAACACAAAAGAGCATGTGATAATATAGGCATAACATTTTCATGAAGTATTAAATTGATCAGTTTCAGAATATCCTTCAAACATTCAATCGGTTAATTGTATGAAGCCAACAAGAAAAGGAATCTAGGAAGCTATTTTACTTCTGAAAATAAAGATAGTAAACCCACTGAACCAGATGGTGTCTCAGTGAAAAATCAAATCAGACAATAACACTTTAACAGAGTTATATAGTTTTATATAGAGAAAAAAGCAGCAGACTGGAAGAATTACTAAGTAATTCAATTGATGGAAAACGAGGGATCTGCAACGAATCCCAATGTATAGGGGTAGGAGATTGAACTGGATTACTGAAAGAGGTAAGATAAACAGATGAGGAACGAGCAGGCAGGGTTTGACATAATAGATTCTATGTTGACCATATAACTATACTGCGATGAATTGTTCAACATAGTGTAGACTGGAATGCATCACTTTATATTGGATTCGTAAATTATGAGAAGACATTTGATAGTTTAGACACTGAATTACTTTGAAAATTGCTCAGGCACCATTGAGCGTCCCTGATGTTCCCAAACATAATTAAGAAAACTGTAGAGTTCTACAAGATGAAGAGATGTCGGAGACCTTTGAGATAAGAACTGGGGTGAGATAGAGCTGCCTCCTATCACCATGCCTCCTTCCACTAGCTGTTGACTGGATTATGAGAACATGGATTTTGCTTACTAAAAAATTATAATCTGGGCGTGGCTGATGAATTGCCTCTCCTCTGTCATAACCACAACCAAATACAAAATAAAATAAATCTGCTTACTGAATGGTTCCTCAAATTAAGCCGAGTGTTCACAAAGAAGAGATATACTATTTGTGAATAAAAGCACCAAACAACAGTGAACATTTTTGGGAACACATGATACTGCTAGAGGTAGATTCATTTACATATCTTGATAGCAATATAGACAATTTCGGAGGTACTGATAGATTTCTAATTAAGAATACTACAAAAGGCAGAGAAGCTTTTCTTGCGTTATGTAAATTTCAAATACAATGTCATGCCTTTGTATCGTATGGCTCTGTGACGTTGGGAACAAAGAGAAGTACAACTAAAAAGAAACAGACTTTCATCAATGGACGATTGCAGTAAACTGAGGAAATAAAATGGTATGATAAAGTCACTAATACAAAAAATGTGGGAAGAACAGGGCAAATGCCAATGGGACTAGACAGGAGAATAATACATTGGCAATAAAATGACAACATTATGGAATCCCCTGATAGCATCACAAAGCAGTCTCTGCTCTGGAATCGTCAGGACAAGAGAAGTAGGGGCAGACATAAACACTCAAAGTCAAGACAACCATAAAAGTGGCATGAATGATGTCAGTTATATTTATAACGGGCAGATGTTGTACACGGGTCATCTAGTTTGTTTTGAAATAGAGATAGTTATTGTTGTAGTTGATATTGGTGTAGCAGTTCTTGTTGTTGCTGTTGAAGCTGGTGTAGTAGTTATTGTTGTTGTTTTTCCAATGTCATAGCTGTTTAGTTGTCGCAGTTGTTCGTGTTGCTGTTGTAGTAGTTATTGTTGTTTCTATTGTTCGAAGCTGCTCGTGCTGAGATGGTCAATCTCGACCATCTTTGCTGTGTAGCGGGTTACTGTGGTTATTCATTGATCCCTAGAAGTACTGAGAAATGTGCACTGTTCCTTTGTAACGGGTGCCTGTGGTCATTCATTGATCCATAGAAGTACTGAGAAATGTTAACTGTCGCTGTGTAGCGGGTGACTGTGGTTATTCATTGATCTCTAGAAGTACTGAGAAATGTGCACTGTAATCCTGCTGGTATTAGTGAAAGGCAGGCGTCTGAAAAGCTCCACCACTACGAGTAGGCGAGTTTTCGATGGAAATCTTGCTGGTCAAGTTGCTGTAAAATATATTATTTATAAGAGCCCAACGAGATCGTAAGGGGTGGGTCTTGGTCAGAATGATTCCCCTGTGCATAACGTAAAATGAGGGTTTGGGTGAACATGTTTCTCTGTCCTTGACGTAATGTGAGTGTTTTGGTAAGAATGTTTCCTCTATCATCATGTAATATGGGGGTCTTGGTCAGAATGTTTCCTGTGTCATCACGTAATATGGGGATCAGAATGTTTCCTCTGTAATCATGTAATATTGGGGTCAGAATTTGTCCTCTGTCATCATGTAATATGCGGGTCAGAATTTTTCCTTTGTCATCGTGTAATATTGGTGTCAGAATGTTTCCTCTGTAATCATGTAATATGGCGGTCAGAATGTTTCCTCTGTCATAATGTATAATGGGGGGGGGGGGGGGGGGGCTTGGTCAGAATGTTTCCTCTGTCATGATGTAATATGGGGGTCAGAACGTTTCCTCTGTCCATGACGTAATATGGGGGTCTAAGTCAATGTTATTTATCTAGATTTTGCAAAGGCTTTTGATAGAGTACCTCATCTCAGAATATTTAAAAAGTTAAATTCACTTTAAATAGGTGGGGACGTTGCAGAATGGATTGAAAATTGGTTAGCGGAAAGAAGGCAGAGAGCGGGCATAAATAAGGAGTACTCTGAATGGTGTGAAGTGTCACCGGGCTTAGTTTTGGGATCAATATCGTTCTTGATATATATAAACGATTTGGACATTGATATAGGATCCATGATTGAAAAATGTGCGAACGACACAAAACTATATAGGAGTGTCTCATGTAAGGTAGAGGTAAATATATTGAGGTCGGATTTAGATACAAATTCGAGACTGGTCTGTGAGATGGCAAATAGAGTTTAATATAGATAAATGTACAGTCATCCACATGGGTATATCTAATAGGGAACATAAGTAAAGAATTGGCGAGAACAATATTAGAATGATAGATAGGGAAAGGGACCTAGGTGTTATAATAGAGCATGCAGGTAAAGGGAGTGAGCAAGTCCAGGTAGCAGTGAATAAGGCAAATGCAATGTTAGGTATGATACAAGGAAATATTAAACATAGGCGTAAGGAGGTGATCGTCAAAATGTGTAAATCATTAGTTAGACCTAGATTGGAGTACTGTGTACAGGTGTGGATTCTTTATCGTAGAGGTGATATAAACATGCTGGAAAGGATACAAAGAAGAACGACAAATCTGATAATTGGATTCCAGAATTACAGTTATGAGGAAAGACTCAGAAAAACCGACCTACGGTGTCTAGAAAATAGAAGAATTCGAAGTGACTTAATACAGGTTTATGAGATAATCACAGGACTATAACAAGTTTTTTTTCAAAATACAACGACCAACGACAACAAGAGGGCACGGATACAAATTATCTAAAGAAAGGTCCAGATTAGATGTTAGGAAATATTCTTTAAGTCAGAGTGGTGAATGCTTTGAATACATTGCCCCAGGAAAAAAACATGAACAAAAACTAGTAAAAGTTGATTAAGGTTGAGCTTAATCAAAATTTAAAAATGGGTATGGTCAGATACCGCACCGAGACGAGAACACAAACAAAACCTACGTTACGACCAATAAGCCTTCATCAGGGACAACAACACTGAACTAACAAATCAACATATAAGAAAAAATGGTCAACCATTCTGTTTCAGGTAGGAGACGCTTTCTGTCTAAGCGACCGGTTGTGCCAAGTGCTCGATAGAACCTGAAATAGGAGCGGTCAAACAAAAAGTGGCGGAAAATGCCTGATAAGCCAAGCGTGGCCAAATAGTGGTCCAGATAGGAGAACAAAGAGAAGGCAATATAAGCCGGGAGGGCGTGATATTGATATAAGAGAGGGGGGAAGAAAACTAATGGAAGAATGGGGGAGGCGGGGGAGGGGGAAAGGAAGACAAATAGATGGGGGCCAGTGTGAGGGTTTAAGAAAAAGTATGGAAGCTATTAATACCATGTGGCTGGAAAATATCATGTCATATCAGAGCACAGAAAAAGATCATTTGATACCATTTCACAGAAAATGATCATTTTGGTATCAGAGCACAGGAAAAAAAAATCAAATTCTGCCAAGTTAATTAATTTTATCGACGATCCAGCCGCTGCATTGTCTCCACAGAATTATAATACACATTCATCCATACATTTGATGTGCAAAAATTGTTGGTTTATGCATCGATCTCTTCATTTGTTTTTATTGTTTAACCAATATAACCGACTCCAGACTCTTGACACATGTCTTGTTGTAATTGTTTGGTCAGCTGCCACGTTCCGCAGATAACAGTACAGGGTAGAAACATTCTTTCTCATCAAGCGATACTTCAGGGAGCTCTCTTTCATAAAATAAAAACGGGAAACAGCCCGAGAAAACGAAACACACCTTCTTGGCCACAGAGCCGCTAAATTATTGATGGTCATTGGTTCCTTGTCGGTCTTCAGTGAATACATACAGACAGTAGAACATAATTGTTGGCTTTTCTGATGTCGTTTGGGTCTTGGGCAATTCTACATCTGTGGAAATTGTAGGCAGGGGCGGTATGGTCTCACTAGCAGAAACAATGTTTGTTGACCTATCGTTGTACCAGTGCACTGAATGCCACTGACTATTGGGATGTTTAATTGCCTTTAGTTAAACTAAGATTTAGAAGATGCATTGGCTACTTGGACTGTATTTGAAGTGGTCAAATATGATTCATTTTGTGTAATAGACTCGGCCATTACTTTACTGCCTGACGACATACAGGACATTTGGATAACTCCCCTACAAAATACATCATGTAAAATGACACCACCTATAAATACATTATATTTAATTAATCCACCGACACAAAACGTTATGTTCAAAGTCAACAATATTCTGTTTTATTATTCATCTTTCTCTTTGTTCTTATATTCCTATTGTGTTGAGAGCAGTCAGTTTTACTGCCGCGTTTTATTAGTAGTAGCAATATAGAAATACGGCGGGAAACAAAGCAGATGATTGGCGGCGACCAAACATGTATTAGCTGTTTGAAACAGCGCAATCAGTTGTTTTATTCTGTCACATGAACGCGTGTAATTTTGATCTCATCCGAGGGACTGTCATTTACAGACCAAGCCTACCTGCTTCAAATCTTGGTTTGACAGACCAATGTGGCAGAGCTGATTAATTGAGCTATGTAGCAGACGGCAAAGGGATCTGATCTATCTTATCCACACTACACTAGCTCAAACAAATATTAGACACTAATTGAAAACACAATGCAATACAATTCTTTATTAAATACACGATACAAATTTCTCCTCATTCTTCTCTCACACGGCTTACTAAAACGCTCCTACTTTAATGGCTATCATATAATTCAACCTAGAGCTAATCATATACTTATTAACATTATTATCACCCGATTCTCTCCTCTGTTCGAATATGATCTGCTATTAATAACTGTGAAAAAAAAAAAAAAAAAAAAACTTTTGCGGATTGCAAATGATGGTAGTTTTTGTATTTTATTCTTAACCCATTGTTCTATTCTCTTCGTCGGCGGTAGTTCAATGTAGTATCCACGGCAATATTAACTTGATGTTGCGGACTGGATCAATGTGATCTTCGAAGACTGGATCAGCTTGATATCGACGCAGAAATCAAAGTGATATTTAAAACTGTTTGCTCGACCAAAAACAAATGCATATTTACCCCTCTTGTTGCTAGTTACCTTAAGATGTTTTCGCTAAAGAATCTACTTTAGATTATCTCTACTTTCAGTCTGTCGTAATGTTGGTTCCGTTCATCTTTGTCCAGAAGGAGTTTTTCTTCGATTCCTCATTGCCGCTGGTCTGTACTACCTCAACTGATCTCGGCTAACTCTCTTTTCATGTTCCGGTTACGTCCCTATATTGTCTTTCCTTCGATAAATCACGTGGTCTCCGAACGACGCGTGTTTTCTCCTGTCGTTTGTCAGATTAGGGTCGCGAGATTTCAGAACACCGCAGTTTATTTAGTCCCGCTGCTGTTTTCTTCTTCGCCAGATCACGAGATCTCACAACGACGCGGGGTTTTCAGCTCTCGTTTGCCAGCTTATTTCCGCGAGATTTCAGAAAACGCTATCGGCCAACGTGTGTCACGGCGCACGGACTGGATTATGTATAACTGCGTCATGTTTCTAGGACAATTCGTGGTTTTAATTGATTTTTGGAACAAAACGTACACCCTACGATGTAACCACTTAAATTTTGGCGGGACTGAGTTCATCTGTATTGACTTGGTCACTTATTTGAATACCAGAAAAACAGTTGTTTACCCACTTTCAATTCCTTACTCCTAACTCTTTCCTTACTCCTAACTCTTTCCTTACTCCTAACTCTTTCCTTACTCCTAACTCTTTCCTTACTCCTAACTCTTTCCTTACTCCTAACTCTTTCCTTACTCCTAACTCTTTCCTTACTCCTAACTCTTTCCTTACTCCTAACTCTTTCCTCACTCCTAACTCTTTCCTTACTCCTAACTCTTTCCTTACTCCTAACTCTTTCCTTACTCCTAACTCTTTCCTTACTCCTAACTCTTTCCTTACTCCTAACTCTTTCCTTACTCCTAACTCTTTCCTTACTCCTAACTCTTTCCTTACTCCTAACTCTTTCCTTACTCCTAACTCTTTCCTTACTCCTAACTCTTTCCTTACTCCTAACTCTTTCCTTACTCCTAACTCTTTCCTTACTCCTAAACTCTTTTAACTCTAAGTCATGTCTAAAAACCTATATACAAATGTATACACAGCTATAATCTGTTACACCGGGCATGTAGCGTTTTTTAGTGGTATGACAGCTTCTGATAGTTGATCAAGCTGTAAATGGGTACCTGACAAAGTGAGAGAGAACCTCGATGCTGCTGAGGAAACTTGGAGTTCGTGTTCTGTCGTTGATACTTTTAACAATGAATGAGATTGAGCGCGTGCGAGGTCGCCCTGCGGCTATGGAGTCGGTTCTTTTGGCAAATATCTATTTTCAAAACTGGTTGATTGAAGAGTGAGATCTGTGTACAACGTAAGACCGTTCTGGAACACGGAACACTGACGCTTACATATGCGTTATTTGAACACAGAACACTGACTCTTATATTTGCATTATTTGAACACGGAACACTGACTCTTACATATGCATTATTTGAATACAGAAAACTGACTCTTACATATGCGTTATTTGAACACAGAACACTGACTCTTATATTTGCATTATTTAAACAAGGAACACTGACTCTTACATATGCATTATCTGAGTTGAATATTCTGTCACATCACGTTGGCTCTAAAACATGTTTGTGACCAAACGTTGGAGCTTTCTACCGTAAGACTTCATCTTCGAATGTTGTTTCACTCTAACAGTAAAGTGTTTGATAAATTGGTCTATATTATGTTACTTTCACTGAACGAGTAATGCGTTTAAAAAAATGTTGAATATTACATTCACTGTTCAATTATTGTGTTCACAGAACTTTGTTTTTTTCTAATTTCAAATGTAAAACAGGTAATAACTTTTCGTTCGCTACTTTCCCTGTAGTGACAATTTCTATCCGGAAGTCTCATATCTTGTGAGTTCATCCCTTTACCCTCACTGTTAACAAATAATCTGTCAATTGACAGGAAACATAACCGTTGGATTCCCGTGTAGTACCCAGCCAACACACGCTGTGGACACTTAACTGTATGCTACATAACATGATATATTAACAGTAAACTTATTCAAGCACAGTCAATATCAAGATCCCATATGTACTGTTTGAAGGACTCTCATTTGAATACAAATGTCATGTTTCAGACAGAACGCTTTCTGTGTCCCTAATGCATTATTTGTGATGAGGCCTGTTTTTTACTGATGTCGTCCTGGTGAATCAGGGTGTGTTTGCTAACTGTATTGTGCAACATCCGGCCTGGGATTTGTCGCTGCAAAGGCGTATTATATTTAACGATAGCGTGATGAATGTTTTCTGACATCAAAATTATGTAAAACGATAGCGGTGATGGATGTTCGCCTAACGCCAAGATTATGTAAAACGATAGCGGTGATGAATGTTCGCCTAACGCCAAGATTATGTAAAACCATAGCGTGATGGATGTTCGCCTAACGCCAAGATTATGTAAAACGATAGTGTGATGAATGTTCGCATAACGCCAAGATTATGTAAATCGATAGTGTGATGAATGTTCGCCTAGCGCCAAGATTATGTAAAACGATAGCGTGATGAATGTTCGCCTAACGCCAAGATTATTTAAAACGATAGCGTCAAAAAAGTTCACCTTACATCAAATATGAGACAGGAAATCTTTTTGTTAGAAGTTTATCCTGAATAAGTATTTACATGCACCGTTTTGGACATATTCATTCCACGCACACCCAACAGTTTAGCCCTATAAACAATTCCTAACTATCAACCTTTTATGTTGGTTCCGTTTAGCATTGTTTCTCTTTATGTACTAGATAACTCGGCAGACCTTACATCCTTAGGCAAAGTGTTCCCGTGACTGATATCAGAGAGATGTATTGTTTTTGTTTTTTTCAGCAGGAATCTCTCGACACTTCTCCTACTGGCAACCCACCCCTACATCTTAACATCCACACTTCTCTCACTGGCAACCCACGCCTACATCTTAACATCCACACTTCTCTCACTGGCAACCCACGCCTACATCTTAACATCGACACTTCTCTCACTGGCAACCCACGCCTACATCTTAACATCGACACTTCTCTCACTGGCAACCCACGCCTACAGCCTAACATCGACACTTCTCTCACTGGCAACCCACGCCTACATCTTAACATCCACACTTCTCTCACTGGCAACCCACGCCTACATCTTAACATCCACACTTCTCTCACTGGCAACCCACGCCTACATCTTAACATCGAAACTTCTCTCACTGACAACCCACGCCTACATCTTAACATCCACACTTCTCTCACTGGCAACCCACGCCTACATCTTAACATCCACACTTCTCTCACTGGCAACCCACGCCTACATCTTAACATCCACACTTCTCTCACTGGCAACCCACGCCTACATCTTAACATCCACACTTCTCTCACTGGCAACCCACGCCTACATCTTAACATCCACACTTCTCTCACTGGCAACCCACGCCTACATCTTAACATCGAAACTTCTCTCACTGACAACCCACCCCTACATCTTAACATCCACACTTCTCTCACTGGCAACCCACGCCTACATCTTAACATCGACACTTCTCTCACTGGCAACCCACGCCTACATCTTAACATCCACACTTCTCTCACTGGCAACCCACGCCTACATCTTAACATCCACACTTCTCTCACTGGCAACCCACGCCTACATCTTAACATCGAAACTTCTCTCACTGACAACCCACCCCTACATCTTAACATCCACACTTCTCTCACTGGCAACCCACGCCTACATCTTAACATCCACACTTCTCTCACTGGCAACCCACGCCTACATCTTAACATCCACACTTCTCTCACTGGCAACCCACGCCTACATCTTAACATCCACACTTCTCTCACTGGCAACCCACGCCTACATCTTAACATCCACACTTCTCTCACTGGCAACCCACGCCTACATCTTAACATCGACACTTCTCTCACTGGCAACCTACGCATACAGCCTAACATCGACACTTCTCTCACTGACAACCCACCCCTACAGCCTAACATCGAAACTTCTCTCACTGACAACCCACCCCTACATCTTAACATCGACACTTCTCTCACTGGCAACCCACGCCTACATCTTAACATCCACACTTCTCTCACTGGCAACCCACGCCTACATCTTAACATCCACACTTCTCTCACTGGCAACCCACGCCTACATCTTAACATCGACACTTCTCTCACTGGCAACCTACGCATACAGCCTAACATCGACATTTCTCTCACTGACAACCCACCTCTACAGCTTGACATCGACACTTCTCTCACTGACAACCCACGCCTACAGCCTAACATCGACACTTCTCTCACTGACAACCCACCCCTACAGCCTAACATCGACACTTCTCTCACTGACAACCCACCCCTACAGCCTAACATCGACACTTCTCTCACTGACAACCCACCTCTACAGCTTAACATCGACACTTCTCTCACTCACAACCCACCCCTACAGCTTAACATCGACACTTCTCTCACTGACAACCCACCCCTACAGCTTAACATCGAAACTTCTCTCACTGACAACCCACCCCTACAGCTTAACATCGACAATTCTCTCACTGACAACCCACCCCTACAGCTTAACATCGACACTTCTCTCACTGACAACCCACCCCTACAGCTTAACATCGACACTTCTCTCACTGACAACCCACCCCTACATCTTAACATCGATACTTCTCTCACTGACAACCCACCCCTACAGCTTAACATCGACTCTTCTCTCACTGACAACCCACCCCTACAGCTTAACATCGACACCTCTCTCACTGACAACCCACCCCTACAGCTTAACATCGACACTTCTCTCACTGACAACCCACCCCTACAGCTTAACATCGACACATCTCTCACTGACAACCCACCCCTACAGCTTAACATCGACACTTCTCTCACTGACAACCCACCCCTACAGCTTAACATCGACACTTCTCTCACTGACAACCCACCCCTACAGCTTAACATCGACACTTCTCTCACTGAAAACCCACCCCTACAGCTTAACATCGACACTTCTCTCACTGACAACCCACCCCTACAGCTTAACATCGACACTTCTCTCACTGACAACCCACCCCTACAGCTTAACATCCACACTTCACTCACTGACAACCCACCCCTACAGCTTAACATCGACACTTCTCTCACTGACAACCCACCCCTACAGCTTAACATCCACACTTCTCTCACTGACAACCCACCCCTACAGCTTAACATCGACACTTCTCTCACTGACAACCCACCCCTACAGCTTAACATCCACACTTCTCTCGCTGGCAGCCAACCCCTACAATTTAACAGCGGTGACAATTTGTGGAAATAACCACACATAACAGTGTTACTAATATAATGGTGATAATTCGGCATACCTTACGCTATGCCGGGCCTGAACATATATAAATGATGCACATGTAATCCAAATTCTGTCTCGTAAACTCTAGGACACATCACTTGTTCCCTGCGTATTTCCGCCTTATTGACGTTGCGTGTCAGATGCCTATTAAGTGAAATGGGATACTATAATTGGTAAGGAGTGTGGCTGTTCCACTGTCGTCTGATATCTGTTCGTGGGATAGCGGGAAATCTAGGTGCTTCCTGCACTTTGTGCAGACGTAGTGCTGACGATGAGACGAAGCAAAAAAAGAACTTTAGTGAGATGAAAAGCAAAGCTGATGATTCACGTTCAGGTCACAATAGTATGTCCTACTTGCCTCCCCTTCCAACAACCACTTCCTTGAGATGAGACACAGATTCAGTACTACATGCGGCGCCTGTTTTATGCCTGAAATCTGCACCTGTGCCTGTGCTGTGTCGTATCAGAAAGCAAAGGCTGATGAAGGTAGCTAGTAAATGAACAAACATTTCCAGTCGCCTTTGACAGCGTGCTTTGAAGGTTACAGGGATCCAATTCTTGACGTCAATTTCATACCGATAACCATCATCACGTGCCACTCCATAAATTAGCTCTGCTTCTCTGTTCTACCCCTCCTTTTGTCACAAAGACCTCCGCCTCCTTCTTTCTATCCACATCTCGTATGCATCTTAGTCTGCTGGCCATGTTTTTATTTTGCCTCTGAATAGCTTTTGTCGTTTTTCATGGTTTAGATGTAAGGTCAAACGGCAGTTACTAGCCCCTGTCAACTCAGCTGTAAATGGACACTTGAATTTTGCTAAGGAAGGAAAATAACCGAAGAAGAAACATCAATGTCTTACATCACTCCCACATCCTCACATCACTCCTACAGCCTCACATCACTCTCGCAGTCTTATAACACTCCCATAGCCTCACATCACATCCACAGCCTCACATCAATCTCACAGCCTCACAGCACTCTCACAGTCATGCATCACTGTCACATCATTCTCATAGCCTCACATTACTCCCACAGCCTCACATCACTTCCACAGCCTCACATCAATCTCACAGCCTCACATCACTCTCACAGTCATACATCACTCTCACATCACTCTCACAGCCTCACATCATTCTTACAACCTCACATCACTTCCACAGCCTCATATCACACTCAGATACTCAAATCACTTGCACAGCCTCATATCACTCTCACAGCCTCACATCACTCTCAAATTCATACATCACTGTCACATCATTCTCACAGCCTCACATCACTCCCCCAGTCTCACATCACTCGCACAGCCTTACATCACTCCCACAGTCTCACATTACTCTCACAGTTTCACATCACTCTAACAGTCTCACATCACTCCCCCAGTCTCACATCACTCGCACAGCCTCACATCACTCTCACAGTCTCACATCACTCGCACAGCCTTACATCACTCCCACAGTCTCACATTACTCTCACAGTTTCACATCACTCTCACAGTCTCACATCACTCCCACAGTCTCACAATACTCTCACAGCCTCACATCACTCTCACAGCCTCACATCAATCGCACAGCCTCAGATCACTCTCACAGTCATACATAACTGTCACATCATTCTCATAGCCTCACATTACTCCCACAGCCTCACATCACTTCCACAACCTCACATCACTCTCACAGCCTCACATCACTGTCAGAGCCTCACATCACTCTCACATCACTTCCACAACCTCACATCACTCTCACAGCCTCAAATTATTCTTACAACCTCACATCACTTCCACAGCCTCATATCACACTCAGATACTCAAATCACTTGCACAGCCTCATATCACTCTCACAGCCTCACATCACTCTCAAATTCATACATCACTGTCACATCATTCTCACAGCCTCACATCACTCCCCAAGTCTCACATCACTCGCACGGCCTCACATCACTCGCACAGCCTCACATCACTCTCACATCACTTCCACAACCTCACATCACTCTCACAGCCTCAAATTATTCTTACAACCTCACATCACTTCCACAGCCTCATATCACACTCAGATACTCAAATCACTTGCACAGCCTCATATCACTCTCACAGCCTCACATCACTCTCAAATTCATACATCACTGTCACATCATTCTCACAGCCTCACATCACTCCCCAAGTCTCACATCACTCGCACGGCCTCACATCACTCGCACAGCCTCACATCAATCCCCCAGTCTCACATCACTCGCACAGCCTCACATAACTCTCACAGTCTCACATCACTCGCACAGCCTCACATCACTCCCACAGTCTCACATTACTCTCACAGCCTCACATCACTCTCACAGCCTCACATAACTCTCACAGCCTCACATCACTCCCACAGTCTCACATTACTCTCACAGCCTCACATCACTCTCACAGCCTCACATAACTCTCACAGCCTCACATCACTCCCACAGTCTCACATCACTCTCACAGCCTTACATCACTCACACATCACTATCGCAGCGTCCCATCGCTATCATAGTCTCACATCAGTCTAATAACTTCACATCACTCTCACATCACACTCACATGACTCTCACATCACTCTTACATCCATCAATAGCACAGCCTAACATCATTCTTACATAACTCTTACATCAATATCACATTCTCACATCACTGTCACTGTCTCACACCACTGTTACATCATTGTCTGAGCCTAACATCACTCTCACATCACTCTCACCAGACTCTCACATCACTCTTACATCAAAATCACAGCATCGCATCCCTCTCACATCACTGTCACAACCTCACATCACTGTCACATCACTGTCACAGCCTCACATCACTGTCACATCACTGTCAGAACCTCACATCACTATCACATCACTGTCACAGCCTCACATCACTGTCACATCACTATCACGTCACTGTCACAGCCTCATAACACTGTCATATCACTGTAACAGCCTCACATCACTGTCACATCACTGTCACAGCCTCACATCAATGCCACAGCCTCACATCACTGGCACAGCCTCTCATCACTGTCACAGCCTCACATCAATGCCACAGCCTCACATCACTGGCACAGCCTCTCATCACTGTCACATCACTGTCAAAGCATAACATTACTTACATCATTCTCACATCCTCACATTACACACACATCACTCTCACAGCCTCACATCACTCTCACAGCCTCACATCACTGTCACAGCCTCACATCACTGTCACAACCTCACATCACTATCACATCCTTACATCACTGTCACACCCTCACAACACTCTCACAGCCTCACATCACTGTCACAGCCTCACATCACTGTCACAGCCTCACATCACTGTCACAGCCTTACATCACTGTCACAGCCTCACATCAGTGTCACAGCCTCACATCACTGTCACAGCCACACATCACTCTAACATCACTGTCATAGCCTCACATCACTCTCACAGCGTCACATCACCGTCAGATCCCCGTCACAGCCTAAGATCACTCTCACATCATCCTCACATTCTCACATCCCTCTCACATCACTCTCACATCATCCTCACATTCTCACATCCCTCTCACATCACTCTTACAGCCTCACGTCATTCTCACATCATTGTTACAGCCTCACACCACTGTCATAGCCACACATCACTGTCACACCACTGTCACAGCCACACATCACTGTCACACCACTGTCATAGCCACACATCACTGTCACACCACTGTCACAGCCCAACATCATTCTTTCTAAGATTCAGATTTTCTCTCTAAGCCACGGATTCCATCTAAGCTCCATATCCTCTGTAAGCCACATACCCTCTCTAAGCCACAGATCCTCTCTTAGCCACATACCCTCTCTAAGCCACAGATCCTCTCTTAGCCACAGATCCTCTGTAAGCCACATATCCTCTCTAAGCCACATGCCCTCTCTAAGCCACAGATCCTCTCTAAGCCACATACCCTCTCTAAGCCACAGATCCTCTCTAAGCCACATATCTTCTCTAAGCCACATATCCTCTCTAAACCACAGATCCTCTCTTAGCCACAGATCCTCTCTTAGCCACATACCCTCTCTAAGCCACAGATCCTCTCTAAGCCACAGATCCTCTCTAAGCCACAGATCCTCTCTAAGCCACAGATCCTCTCTTAGCCATAGATCCTCTCTTAGCCACAGATCCTCTCTTAGCCACAGATCCTAAACCAGATATGTTCTCCAACTCTAAAAGTGAAATATCATTTCAGTTGTGATATATAGATTCAGACTTAGCCAGAAACAGATAATTTCCTACACCCTACCTGGTCTATGTAAGACGTGTGCCTTTGGAAGCTCGTTTATCTGTATAAATGATTCCACAAGCAGATTGGGGTGGGGGTGGGGGGGGTTATGGACCCATCTTTCGAGTATCCCCAAAGGGAGGCAGTCCAATGTGTCAGTGTACCAGGATCGTCGCGTCCTGCCAGGGACATACCATTTTCATCTGGATCGACTATCTCATTATTCTTCCGTCAGTTTTGCTAGCCCATCTGTAGTGATGGTATGTGTGGCATCCCCACCATCTGGAAGATCGTCACATCCTGCTTGCCCATCTGTAGTGATTGTATGTGTGGCATCCCCACCTGGAAGATCGTCACATCCTGCTAGCCCATCGGTAGTGATTGTATGTGTGTCATCCCCACCACCTGGAAGATCGTCACATCCTGCTAGCCCATCGGTAGTGATTGTATGTGTGTCATCCCCACCACCTGGAAGATCGTCACATCCTGCTAGCTCATCTGTAGTGATTGTATGTGTGGTATTCGCCGACTCCTGGAAGATCGTCACAAAGGGGCAGAAATGCATTGTCCCCTAGTCTGCGTCTCTTCGTCATCCATGGGAATATGACAATGTCATAAATACATGCATTGACTGCAAATGAACGTTGTGTAGTCATTGAAGCGCATTGAACAAGTTCACTGTGCCCACACTCATGTCGTTATATGCCACTTTATTGTTGTTGTATTCATGGACAGCAAGTTATGTAGCATGTCCTTTGTTGTTGTTGTTGTTGTTGTTGTTGTTGTTGTTGTTGTTGTTGTTGTTGTTGTTGTTGTTGTTGTTGTTGTTGTTGTTGTTGTTGTTGTTGTTGTTGTTGTTGTTGTTGTTGTTGTTGTTGTTGTTGTTGTTGTTGTTGTTGTTGTTGTTGTTGTTGTTGTTGTTGTTGTTGTCGTTGTTGTTGTTGTTGTTGTTGTTGTTGTTGTTGTTGTTGTTGTTGTTGTTGTTGTTGTTGTTGTTGTTGTTGTTGTTGTTGTTGTTGTTGTGGTGGTGGTGGTGGTGGTGGTGGTGGTGGTGGTGGTGGTGGTGGTGGTGGTGGTGGTGGTGGTGGTGGTGGTGGTGGTGGTGGTGGTGGTGGTGGTGGTGGTGGTGGTGGTGGTGGTGGTGGTGGTGGTGGTGGTGGTGGTGGTGGTGGTGGTGGTGGTGGTGGTGGTGGTGGTGGTGGTGGTGGTGGTGGTGGTGGTGGTGGTGGTGGTGGTGGTGGTGGTGGTGGTGGTGGTGGTGGTGGTGGTGGTGGTGGTGGTGGTGGTGGTGGTGGTGGTGGTGGTGGTGGTGGTGGTGGTGGTGGTGGTGGTGGTGGTGGTGGTGGTGGTGGTGGTGGTGGTGGTGGTGGTGGTGGTGGTGGTGGTGGTGGTGGTGGTGGTGGTGGTGGTGGTGGTGGTGGTGGTGGTGGTGGTGGTGGTGGTGGTGGTGGTGGTGGTGGTGGTGGTGGTGGTGGTGGTGGTGGTGGTGGTGGTGGTGGTGGTGGTGGTGGTGGTGGTGGTGGTGGTGGTGGTGGTGGTGGTGGTGGTGGTGGTGGTGGTGGTGGTGGTGGTGGTGGTGGTGGTGGTGGTGGTGGTGGTGGTGGTGGTGGTGGTGGTGGTGGTGGTGGTGGTGGTGGTGGTGGTGGTGGTGGTGGTGGTGGTGGTGGTGGTGGTGGTGGTGGTGGTGGTGGTGGTGGTGGTGGTGGTGGTGGTGGTGGTGGTGGTGGTGGTGGTGGTGGTGGTGGTGGTGGTGGTGGTGGTGGTGGTGGTGGTGGTGGTGGTGGTGGTGGTGGTGGTGGTGGTGGTGGTGGTGGTGGTGGTGGTGGTGGTGGTGGTGGTGGTGGTGGTGGTGGTGGTGGTGGTGGTGGTGGTGGTGGTGGTGGTGGTGGTGGTGGTGGTGGTGGTGGTGGTGGTGGTGGTGGTGGTGGTGGTGGTGGTGGTGGTGGTGGTGGTGGTGGTGGTGGTGGTGGTGGTGGTGGTGGTGGTGGTGGTGGTGGTGGTGGTGGTGGTGGTGGTGGTGGTGGTGGTGGTGGTGGTGGTGGTGGTGGTGGTGGTGGTGGTGGTGGTGGTGGTGGTGGTGGTGGTGGTGGTGGTGGTGGTGGTGGTGGTGGTGGTGGTGGTGGTGGTGGTGGTGGTGGTGGTGGTGGTGGTGGTGGTGGTGGTGGTGGTGGTGGTGGTGGTGGTGGTGGTGGTGGTGGTGGTGGTGGTGGTG